>PVIR01015419.1:0-15125 GCA_004026965.1 Petromus typicus
ACACTCCCAGTCCATCCTCAGAACACAGTGAGAAGTCTTCTTTAAATGGTCTTTGATGTGCTTACAAAATCTTGAAAAGACTGCTTACAGGAAACAGGACTTATGGACAGGATCAGGATATTGCCCACCTGTGGGTCTGGGAGCTTGAAAGACATCTATTTAGTGTAACTGTCGGGCACTCACAGGTAGAAAGGGCACCAGACAAAAATATCAAGACTCTTTTCTTCACCAGCTTATCTGCATCCCTGAGCAAGTCACATGCCTTCTGCAGTTGTACATGTGGAAGGGCGTGACTAGATCAGTGGTTTTTATTTACAGTAAAACCCTTATTTTTATAATTATATTTTATCTAGAACATCAGTATATAAAACAAACCACAAACCATGCATGATGAATCATGGCTGGGAGTCCACAGCCTCCACGCTTGGGCTAGTGGCCCTCAGGGAACCCACCTCGAAAGTTCCAGGAGTGGATTAGTTCTGAAAGTCCTTCCAGAGTTTTTCTATTCTCTTGCAGTGCACCCTGGGAGCACACAAAGAAGGTGTCCTCATTGGTTTAGTGCCCTCCATAATGCTCGGTAATTCACACATGACATGTCAATGAAATCGTCACTACAGCAGCACAGGGTTAGCTAGTATATGAACTAAGACCTTCTGTAATCGAGTAGCGAACTGGGATCTGTGGCCAGAGGCAGAACTAGGATCCAAACTAAAGCTTTTCTGACTCCAAACACAATATTCCTCCCCTTCAACAAAAGGGAACTTTGGTCTCATAGAGTGGACCCTTGACTTATGAACTCAATTCATTCTCTAGGGTTGGTTGTAACTCAGGTTGGTCAGGTAAAGGCTCAGGCTCCTCCAACAGCCTTCAAAGCCTCTCCTGTATACAGGCAGGTCTTAGGGTTCGGAGAGAGACACTGGCTCAGACCCACCCAAGAGAGGATGTTGTAAGGTTCCTTCCAGAGGTCTTCAAGGGTTAAATCTGTACCTGACACCATCTGGAAGCATAAGTGGACACCTTCAGGTTGTACCTCAAGACTATGGTTGTAAGTTAAAATCAAAAGCCAGCCATAACTCAAGTTTTGAGTTGGGTTGTAACTCGAGGGTGTATTGTATTCCTTTAGTATACTTTAGGAACACTGGATACAGGGTTAAATCGATAATGTCTCTGAGTTATAAATACTAGCATATGTGTGTATATGCATAAAGGAAAACTTCTTGAAAAATATGTTCCTCAAAATTATCATTAGTTAGGTGAAGGAATTTAGCTCAAGTAGTTACCACACCTACCATGGAAGCACAAGTGCCTGAGTTCAATCCTCAGTACCACATACACACACACACACACACAATTATCATTAGTTATCTTTGCACAGTGATAATGTGGATGATTTCCAGTCCTACTACTGATATTCCTTGTTTAACCAGGGTCATTTTCTGGGACTAGTTGTTAAATGAATTGGTCACTAAAAGAATTGCATATAGTGTGTATACTACAATATTCAAAACAAAGAAAAGGTCAAAGGAAATTCCAACTCAATGGTTTTGCTTTTATTTGCCTAAATCTCACATGCGGTACTGTACACAGAATATAAACCTATAGTACTGTGTTGTTTAGAATAAGCAGCAAGAACTACAGTCCTGTACTACAGAAGCCAGCGTTAGGCCGCCCTTCTGTTCATGTTTCTGCATCACATGTTCGAATGTGGGTCCTACATCCAAGCAGTGGGTCATAAATCCAGTCATTTAACAGATGGGTCATTCAACAAGGAATATCTGTACGTATATTCTCTAGGTATCTTGTAATGAACAGGAATTGTTTATATGAAATAGATGCTGCTTGTTAAAAGTTATGTCAATAATTCATAATCGTGTGGGGCTTTAATAGCAAATTAGGGACCAGAGAGGAAGAGTTGTCCCAGCTCCTTTGGAGTGAAGTGATCATATGACCACTGACCAGAAGCCCTTGCTCCCACCCCGGTAGGACCTACGACAAATGACCTCTGCTGCCCCACCCTTAGGACTCTCCAGAGGCCACTGGCACATTCACAGATACAGGACTACTCGGTGAGGGAAGATATCACCTTGAAAACAAGGCAGGCTTTGGTCAGGCATGAGGTGTGGCAGGGCGTGCCAGTATTCCCTGCACTTCTCCTGTAGCTCGGCCTTCGGGCATCTCCTAAATATTTAACATGCCACCTCCAGGTACAGCGCAAATCCGCAGCAGTTGGCAACAGCTGTGGGGGACTTCATGGCGTGACTCGGGGCTGACAGTCACGGACACAGGCTCTGGGAGGAAAACCCAGAATGGTGCCTTGAAGACAATGCTGACTGCTTCTTTGACAATCCATGAAGAAGGGAAGGAGACGAGCGATGTGTCGGAACGTGGGGAGTGGAGCCGCACCATCCACGGGAGTACAGGGCCCCTCTTTCCCAGACAAAGAAAACGCCCAGGCATGCGCCCCTCACCTCGGCCTCCCTAGACCCATCTCAGCCCTGCCCTCCCAGCAGTAGCAAATCTGTCCTGACCCAGGTGTGTAAGGCTGGGGAGAAGAAGGGCTTGAAAGACAAAAAAAAGAAAGTCCCCCACGCCCATCCCCAAGGACTTCACGGGGCCTCACCCCGATGACTCTGCTCTCCTGCACGGCCGGGAGGTGTCCGCGCCACCGCCCCAGGCGCTGTCACTCGGAAATTTCCCGTGCATTCCCAAAGATGCCTCCTCTACCTCTGATACCCCCACCCCGCAAAAGGAGTCAGATCAGGAGAACCCCGGAGTCTACCCTGAGACAGACACTTGTCCTCCTCAGCCCCACCTGCCTTGGCTGCTGCAGATTTAAGAAACCTAAAAAGGAGTATTTTTTCCCAACCCTTTTGGTAGCCCCGCCTCTGTCCTTCCCTCCACGCGCCTCCGCGCTGACCCCTCCAGCAGCGCCCCTAGCTCGTCTGTCACTTTCACCTGACAAAAGGGTGGCGACAGGGCGCGGCGACTGGCGCCCCCAGAATGTCTCCCAAAGGACCCAGACGCATGTTCCCGCGGCGCGCCCATGTGGGGCCTCGGCAGATCTGTTCCACTCAGGGAACAAAGCGACCCGGGCGCGACGAGACGCAGCCCCAGGAGAGGCCCCGTTCGCCTCGGCAGCCCTCACGGGGCCCCAGCGCCCGGCCAGGTAGCCGCCAGCTGCCGCCCGCGCCGCCTCGCCCCCAGGGCAGCAGCCGCGCGCCCAGCGCCCCGCGCCCCGCCGCCGGCGTCCTCCGCGCTACTGTACCTGCTAAATTTAGCGCCGCTGCCGGGTATTAATAGCCCAGTGCCCAGGGCCGGGCGCTGCGGGGCGCGCAGCCTGGGGCCGGGGCGGGGAAGGAGGGGCCCGAGGGACCCGGGGGACAAGGCCACTTACACCACCAGCCTGGAGATGATCCATGACACCATGGCGCGCTGGCGGACGCGGCCCGGGCGGCGCGGCGCGGCTCGGTGCGGGCGGTGCGGGCTCCGGGCACGTCCGTCCGCGCACGGCCGCCGCCGCTAGACTGAGCGCGCCCGCCGCCCGGCCCCGCGCTCGTGCGTCGGCGCAGTCGCGCTCGCTCGGCGCCCCAGCCCCCCGGGGCTTGGCGGGCCCGCGGCGATTGGGCGGCCGGCGGGTCAGGGCACCGCAGGACCCGCCCCGCCCGCCCAGCGCACCCCCCAGCCGCAGCCTGAAGCTGGGCACGTGCGCCGCGCTCCCACCACTGGACCACCAGTGACCTCGGTGGGGAAACTGAGGCCTGGACATCGCCCTGGGAACCTATCTACACCCAAGTGGACTCTGTCGTTCCTCATTTAAATAGTGTGCTAGACTCGCGCAGGTCTTGCCTGTCTCCAGCCCTGAACTTCTTCATCTGTCCCCAAACAGCAATGCTGTGTAAGATACAAACCTGGGACCCTACAAGGTCTGGACCCTGCCTGCCATCTTCATGGCCGCCACCGTTCCCTGAATAACCCTGTAGTGCTTCTCTGTGGGCATCTCCGGCTTGACTTCGTGCTGTTTCCTTTCCCCTGTCCACGCTCCACGCCTCACCTCCTGCCTTGGTTTCTACCAGCCCGGCCGATGGGCTCCAGAGCGTGAAGCCGCTGTTGCCTAGCTCGGGGCCCCGCTCACCATAGGAGTCTTGGACAGTGGATGTTGTGTGGCCCATGTAAACATTTTAATGTATTCTTAAAACAGCACATTGACTAGTGTTTATCTGGATGACTGAATTTCATGGTGCCCTTTTCAGTGTGCGCCCCAGCCACGAGGCCTGCTTTGCTCCCTCTGGAGTGTTCACTTCCACAGCTTCTGCTACCTTGGTGAGTTTTGTCCCCCTCCTAGTTACAAAAGGGTTAAAATTCTCAGCCCCCAGACTTCTTGGCAACACACTTCTGCCCAACACATACTGCACTGATAACAAAACCAGCGAGCGTGCTAGTACACACCTATAATCCCACCGGCACTGGGGAAGCTGAGGCAGCAGGATCGCTGAGAGTTCAAGGCCACCCGAGGCTAGATGGTGACTGCAAAGCCAGCCTGAAAAGCGTAGTGAGCTCCTGTATCACACGAGCATGCACGTGCGCGTGTGCGCACACAACTATCCTTTCCTTCCTGAGCTAATGTTACTTTTTTTCCCCCAAAGTTAGAACAGATTCCTTTATCTAAATCTAAAGAAACTTTTTGAGGCCGAAAGGAAAGGACTTGACAACTCCCAGCTCTGATGTAACACTTTGGTTACAGGGCCAGTGTCACTAAAGATGAAAGAGGAGCAGAGCACCCTGGAAAATCCATTCCCGAAGTAGCTACATTTGCCGACTCAGACCCCTTCCGATGTCTCCAATCTCTTATGAAAACCTCAGTTTCTCCCCTCGGCTGCAGGATTTCTGTCCAAGAAGCTCTACCATTGAGAACTTGGTGGTTTCTTGGTGATCTACATAAACCCTGACCTTTCTCTAGCCCTTGTCTGTCAGTGGACTCTCTGGAGCTTTCCCATCCTCCAGGACCCCGTGGGCCCGCATGTGCTTGCTGTCCCCAGGAAACTGAGGAGAACAAAATTGTCAAGTGCATTCTAGGTTGTGTCTCTTCATCTGTGTCTTGCTTCACAGCACCTCACTCAAGGTAACAGCTAACACAAGGCTGGAAGGAAAATTTTGGAATACTCCAAGGCCAAGCCAGGAGACAGGAAGCACTGGGGCCAGAGACCTCTCACCCCTCTCCCTCGGCCTCTGACACTCTTCCCAAGAGGGCAGAAAACCATTTAGCCATTGGGGCGTGAGGGTGTGTAGTTGTTCAAAGACGTCCCCTTGATGGGACAAAGCAGACCCTGGACCCATGCCACTTCCCTTCTGAAGTGCCACACTTATGAGGAGGCTATATTACCCATAAATATCAGATTTGATTAATAATGATAATGTACATAGAGTCTCATGCACGATAGGCAAGGGCTCTACCACTGAGTTATTTTACAGCCCTTTTAAAACTTTGAGACAGGGTCTAAATTGCCAGATTGGCCTTGAACTTGTGATCTTACTGCCTCAGCCTCCCAACTAGCTGAAATTACAGTTCTGTACCATCATGCCTGGCCAGAAGTGGATATTTTAGTTACTGAAACCTATGGGGTTAAATGTTTGGCAGTCTGGAAAGAAGGGCTAAGAAACTTGTAGGACCAACTCCAGGAACCAGCAAGAACTTACTCCACACAGGTAGGGCTGATGGGTGGGCTGGGAAGAGAAGGAGGGAGAGGAGAAAGTTGCTTTTCCTGCTTCCTATCTCTTTCGGTGAAGCTGTGACACATACTGAATCTCTCTTCCCTGGACCCCTCTGCTTGTCCTTGCAGCTGGAAAACTCAGCCAAAGAGTGAAGTTGGCCTGGTGACCGAGGCTCACACGACTCTATCAGCTGGTGGCATGGAGTCCTTCTGCCTAAGAATGGCTGATATAGCTCATGCGTCTTCTATTTTTGCCATATACCATCCCCATTTCTTCTAAGGGACCACTCTTTTTTATATTGGGTAAAATTTTTCATGCAATCCAACCTTAGCGATTGTGATTTTTCTCATATGTCTTCATTACCTACATTGGTTCATAGGTGGTCACCAGACATAAACTGGGTCAAAGTTTTTCTCAGGACCTTGCCCATGCCAGGCAGGCCAGGCATCACTGAACTACATCCCAGACCCTTTCTCAGGGTTTTTAAAGCTGAAAATAGGAGAAAGTCTTGTACTTTCATCCACAAAGCATACATTGTCACGGGAAATGTCTTCTTGAACATAGAACATTGAAAAGAATAACAGCACACATTTTGAAACAATTGTTTTCAAGCATCAGATAAAATCAGCACAAAAGTATGATAACTGAGAAGAGAAACAAATGGGATGTGTCTTAAATAGTCCCTACTTCCTGCCCCAAAACGGTTTCCAGGCATCCCTGCAGGGTACAAAACTGGAACAGCAGCAGCAGTTCCAGAGAACATGGGAGGAAATCTGAGCTCAGAGAAGCCACAGCGGCTAGGATTTGTGCAGCAGAGACTCAGAGAGGAAGGGGCTACAGAAGGGGGCTTGAAGACATGGGGCCAGGTGGGACTGCTCAGGTCACTGGGGATTTGCCCTCGGGGGAGAATGGGCCCTCCTCCCCTTCTCTTTGTGGTATTAGAGAGTAAGCGCAGGGCCTTTTCATGGAGCTATATTCCCAGTCCCTTTTGTTTTTTATTTTGAGACAGTCTCATTAAGTCACAAAGTTGCGCTCACTGGGTTTGTTCTCCTGCCTCAGACTCCCTGAGTGCTGGGTGCCCGTCCCTCTGTGCCCAGGTGCCTTCTCTCTCTATTTGCTTTCTGACCATGAAGTGAGTGGCGTCTCTCTACCATTTGTGATCATATGCTGTCCCAGTACATACTCAAAGGCAATGGGGGCAATCAATCTGTGGGCTAAACTCATCCTTTTTTCTTTATAAATTATCTTATCTCGGGTGTTTGCTGTAATGATGGGAAGTTTAATAACACAGTAGAAATACAAAATGGTACTTAGTTGCAAAAATAGTCTGACGGTTTCTTTTAAAATTAAACATATACCTATACATGATTCCACCCTTGAGATTTTCATCCAAGGGAAATGAAAACATATAGCTACACAAACTTCTTTATCCATAACAACCCCCAACTGGAGACAATCCAAGTGTTTATCAACTGGTGAATGGCTAAACAAGTTTTGGTACAGCTATACAATGGAATACTACATAGCGATAAAAAGGAATCAACTACTGATACTTGCAACAAAATGAATGAATCTCAAAACCATAGTGTTAAATATGAGAAGCCATATACAGCAGACTCATATGTTATAATTCCTTTTATATGACGTTGTAGAAAAGACTAAGTCTTTGTAATCGAAGGACACCAGTAGTACTCAGATCTCAAGGATGGAACAGGGGCTGACCATAAAGAGTAAGAGGGAGCTTTCTTGGGTGATGGAAGCATGCTGAGTCCTAACTGTGGTTGTGGTAATTAGTCATGTACATTTGTCAAAACTCATTAAAATGGTAAATTTATAAAATGTAAACCATAACAGTAAAACTGTGTAAAAATATGTTTCTAAAATGTGTTATGTGGAACTCTGTAGTTATAGATTGTTGGGGATTATGGACGAGTTACTCAAATTTATAACTTACTTGGATTTAGGGATGTCTGCCCTGCTTTGTGGGATCAACTGCTAGGATTATTGGCAGACATCTGCCCCACCTTGGGAATCTTCAACTACAAGGCTTACTGCACTTGGATTATTGGTGGACATCTGCTCCACCCTGTGAGATCTTCACATACAAGGATTACTGCACTAGGATTATTGGTAGACATTGGCCCTACCCTATGAGATCTTCAATTACAGGGATTATTGTGGATATCGGCCCAGCCTTATGCATGCTGAGACTTTGGGTGTGAAGGCTTGGTACCAAATAAAGGTGTGGTGAGTTTGGGAACAAGGCCTTCTGCTGCTGCTGCTTGAAGAAGCAAGAGTTGAGCCCAGGCCCAGCCTTTCTCTCAAGGTTCCAATTTTGTTGTTTGTTGATTATTAATCCTTTGCTATGGGACTCACGGGGGACTGGCGCTTGCCACGAGAGTACTGGCTGCATCCTCTTTCCTGTCTCCAGCAGATGACCACTTTTGTGTTTTTTTCTTGTAGATTTACTTTTAAAGTTTTTGTGTATTGAAAAATAAGCCTTTTTTATGCTAACATTGTGTCATTTTTAGCTTCTGAAAATTTAAAATTAAAAAAAATCTCATGTTTTCTGCTTTTGTGGTTTTAATTTTATACCTTTGATTTCACAGTCTATCTGGAATTGATCTTAGTGTCCAGGTGAGCTGGTTTTTCTAACAATATTAATTGAACAACCCGTCATGTCTCTCTGTGGAAGGCCGTCTCTGTTATATATAGTACTTAATTCCTTATTATATCAGAGTCTACTTCTGGACTCTCTTCTGTACATCCACTCACAAGTTACTAGCTAGCAGTTTTATTATTGTGGACTGTATATGATATATTCTGTTATTTAGTAGGGCTAGGTCCCTCTCTTCAGAATTTTTCTAGCTATTCTTGTCATTTACAGTTTCATAACACTTCGATCTTATTCTTTCACTTCAAAAAACCGATTGTGGTTTTAACTGGAATAACAATAAATTCATGGCTTAGTTTAGTAAGAATTGTGATCATTATATATTTATCTTTCTATCCAAAAGGAAGATAGTTTATTTCACTTACTCAAATTTTTCTTTTATCTCCTCAATAGTATTTGCATGTTTTCTTCAAGTAGATCTGGCCCATAACTTTTCTGCATTTTTTTTCTTTTTTTTTGAGACAGGGTCTCGCTTTTGTAGTTCAGGGTGGCCCTGAACTCAGCCTCAAACTCACATCACAGCAATCCTCCTGCCTCCATCTCCTGAGTGCTGGGATTACAGGTGTGAGCCACCACGCCTGGCACTGTGGGATGTGGTTCTGATTGTTGCTTTTTGTACGTGGTTACCGGGGAATCAATCCCCTGCCCTTGCACTTGCGAGATAGGCGCTGGAACCACTGAGCTAAATCCCCAGGCCTGCATTTTGTTTTTTAGTGCTGGGGATTGAACAAGAGGCTGGATGAGTCCTACACTCACCTACATTCATGGCCCAATTTCACACGTATTACCATTTTAATCTATTTTGTAGATATATAATAACTAATTTGATCAGTAGCTTGCAAATGGACATTTAGATGATTTAAATAGTGTTTGTGTTTTGCATCATTAAGGATTGAACCCAAAGAGGGCCTCATACATATTAGGTGAGCATTTTTACCACTGAACGACATCTCCAACCCCTTCTATAATTTTTACTCATTAAAAAATAATCTATCAGTGAACACATTTTTAAAATGCCTGCAAAGATTTTTGTTAGGATAAATTTCTAGAAATTAAATTTTTAGAGATGCACATATTTTTTAAGGGCTTTGATGTGTAATGCTAAATTATATTCCAGTTTTTGAATATTATTAGGTTGCATATAGTACAGTTATGTCTCATCCTATAGTGAATAATGTTGCTTAATTTCACATACTAGAAGGAGAAAGGGAGAAAGAAGTAGCACATGGTACCGGATGCTGTCTGTTCTTCCTCCTCAAGGCCTCATGGGAAGCGCCCTGCACTGATGGTGCCGGAGAATCTCTGCTACTTCCTCCAAGGAGCTCAGGTCCTGTGGGACTCACAGTGTGAGCACTGCCGCCCTGTGTGTGACTCCAGGGTTCGCACTTCCGTATTTTTTTGTATAATATGATCTAAGCATTTCCGCAGTTTTAGCTGAAAATGAGCAAAAATATAAAGTGCTCCAATCCACACTTGAGGGAAAATTAATTGTCTTAGGTCATTGTGGACCATATCAGCAATTTTTTCTGTAAACAAATTCTGGTCTCAACACACTTACATTAACATGGATATTCAACATCAGATCCTGCAGACTCAGAGGGGATTCACCACAAAGATAAAGCTAAGATTTAGGACATCGAAACATGGTCCTGAGAGGATGCTAGCAATACACTCATACTGTTGAAGGATGAAGTCCAAGGAGGTCCCATCAAAAAAAGTAGCTTTCTCAATTCTCAGCACAGAAAAACATTTCATGGTGCATCCCTGAGAGGGATAGACAGGTTTACTAAGCAGAATCAAACAAGCACATCCTCAGAAAGACTGTGTACATTGTGGTCTGGGGTTGGGGTATTTTCAAGACAGACCTAGAATCCTTAATAGGACTCTCAATATCTGTCAGGTCACATGTTAGAGAGCTAGGTCAGGATGCATGTGTTTGGAGTATAGAGATAATGCCACACAACTAATAATGCTCTTTCCTGGAGAGTGGGGTCCACGGAATTAGAGAATTAGAAATGACAGCATGGGCCAAAGTCACAGACACATTGTATCCTTAAGACTTGGGATTTTAGGAGCAAGAAGGATAGATGGGAAAAATGGGCCTTGTTGCCTGGGGTAATTTGGATTGTCTGGAAGCTGCAGTTTCCTTAAAAGTAGAATTTAAAAATTATAATTTTTCCTTGTTTTCTTTACCTATCATTATTTCTTTTATCCTAATACAATATGATTATACATATGCAATGTACAAAAGTAAAAGTTTTAATTTTACTTCTGCCAGTACCTTTTTGCAATGGATAATGATTATATTCATCATAGCAAGTTGGTACATGTTTGTAACCCATCTTGATTCTTTTTTCATCTTCTTTCTTTCTCTTTTCCCCCTCATCCCTCCATCACTTGATCCCCTTCCCTTTTGCAAAAGATCTCTGTCCCTGTTTCTTATCTTTTATCTTGAAAAGTAAAACATTTTAATTAAAATCTGTTAAGGCAGCTGCTTTCTCTTACTCTAAATCATACTTCTCATCATGTTAAATATCATCAAAGTGGCTGACAGCATTTTAGGGAGCTGGCTAAATTGAAATTGAATCTCAACTACATTTAGTTAGGGTTTGGTGGGATGTATTTGTGGATTTGTATTGGTTTCCATGTCTATTTAAGCTATGGCTACTCCCCAGAGAAGGAATGGTTTCCAAAAATACTTCTATTGCCCAACTCGCCCAGCTTCATAACACAAAGCTGTAAGGCTAAAGATTGGAGCATACTATGATTGTATCCCTCGGCATGGGCCTTGGAACTCTTTGGAAAGCAGAAGAGAGATAAGGGTTGAAATCTGCAGAGCCTGAATCTGGTTGGACTACTTTTCCAGGGGTCAGATATGGACAATTGTAGGTAGAAGATGCAGTGCTCATAAGTGTGCATCAGAATGGTTCTCTTCTTTTGGAGACATGCACAGTAATTTAACTTAGACCCTTATAGATGCATTACAGCTAATTTTTTTTTGTTTCTTTGGAAACAGACCAGATTCCTGAGTTTATAAAGTACAAACCTGTAGCAATATTACAAAGAGCAAGTCAATCTGTGCATGGAGTCAGATTTTTTGAATTTCAACTCTAAGAAATAAGAAACATATTTCAATCCGCCATGCTAGAATAGCATCCTGACTCACATTCCTGTCTTCTCTGTAAAACTTTTGTCAAATGTAGTTAGGATGAAAGGCCATGGACACAGAAAAAAGTAGGGAAAAATAATACAAAGGAATATTTGCTGAATGATACAAATATTATGCTTTTCTGCTTTAATGACATTTGTGACATTTTTCAACTTTTTTTTTTTTTGAGACAGGGTCTCGCTTTGTAGTTCAGGCTGGCCCTGAGCTCAGCCTCAAACTCACATCACAGCAATCCTCCTGCCTCTGCCTCTCGAGTGCTGGGATTGCAGGTGTGAGCCACCATGCCTGGCACTGTGGTATGTGGTACTGACTGCTGCTGGGCATAAGTCTCCACACCCAGTATGGTATATAGTTACCAGAGATTGAACCCAGGCCCTTGCACTTGGAAAACAGGTGCCGGAACCACTGAGCTAAATCCCCGGCCACTTTTCAACTTTTTAAACATATAATTCATTGTGATTTCCTTTCTCATTGCAGAAAATATTTGCATTCATAATAATTTTGAAATTATAGTTGGTTTTGGGAAACCAACAGCCAAATTCTAATTTCATCAGATACTTGTATTCTGGATTGTGTCATCAGCATATCTGCTAGTGTCTTTGGCATAAGAACTCACCCAGCCAAACAATAGGAGTTCATTTTTCTCACATAACAGAGTCCAGGGCCTGGGACATAGCTTGGTGCTGAGCATCCACAAGTCCTTGAGTTCAATGCTCAGCGTTAAAAAACAAGTTCAGCAGAAGGTCACAAGTTTTAACAGTTCAGTGACAACGCAGAGCCAGGTCACCTCTTTGGTGATACAGTTATCAAGGCTGAGAAGGGACCCAGCAACATCAGATGTGTGTCCTTAGAGCAGGACTTGCCCTCCTTCGTGTTGCCAAGAAGGCATCCCAGTCCTGGGCCTTCGCCCTGTCAACGACTGCTCTGACCGCTTCCTTCAAATGCCCTTATGCCCACTGCTAGTACTCACCTCAAAGTTCCGAGAAGCTGTCTGAAAAAATAACTTCTTTGAGGGCTACTGGTAGCTTTAGAAGTTATCAAAGGAAGGCTGAGGATGTCATTCAGTAGCACCTCACCTGCCTGACAAGTACAAGGTCCTGAGTTCGGGAGGAGGAAGGAGTAGGAGAGACAATGAAAGGGGGTGGTACCAAAATTGGGCCTGAGAAAGTCAACGTGAAAGGAAGGTTTCAGGTGTTCAAGTGTCTCTAGCCACACTTAGGAAATTCACACCAAGGCACTGATGACAGGGACAACTTCAGGCATGAGGGAGAGAAAGGAGGATCAAACTTGGCCTTGAGCGCTGGTCCGAGTCAGGCTCCCTGAAGTTCACCTGGTCTCACCGACCCATGTCTCCACTTTTCTCTGTCCTGACTAAGGATCGAAAGAGGTCAGTCTCCTCCTACTGTGAGTATTCTTGGTCCCCTCAGAGCCCACTCTGTCATCTTTGTCCCCACATCAGCCAGGGCCTCTCTGGACCCAGCTGAGCTCCAGAGACACTGCCATTTTTAATCCCATCAAGCTTCATTCCACTCCAGCAAAGTGAGGCAGCCACAGCAAAAGCTCATGGTTTGAACTTGTGAATGTAGGCAGCAAATTCCTCTCTGCTCTTTGGACCTGAGCGAGTGGTCACCTTGCAGTCTCCGCTGGTGTGTTGGTGAGTGCAAGTATCCCAAAGCAGTCATGGACAGTGAGATGTGCCTCCCTGAGCGTGCTGTGGAATCTCTCTCCTCCTCACATTAATTAGCTCCTGCTGAAATGATGAAGAACAGAGGTCTGTGTAAGCTACAAGGGAAGAATGGCTGTAGGACCACGAGCTCCATCTACACTGTCACCAGGAATTGAGAAATGGTCAAAGTTTCCTCAAGAGACAGAATGGTGTTGCAACCTGTGGCCAGTGGTCCCTGCCTCAGGACATCTGTGAATGTGGGTCATTCATAGTGAGGTGTGTATAGCACTGGGTGGCTGTCTGACCCAGGTGAAAGACTCAGGGTGAAAAGGTAGAGTTCCAGGGCTCAGGTCAGGATTCTGGCACTCCTCTGGCTGGTTGGTACAGGGGTGGATATCTGATATCTCAGAAGTCAGTCAGAACACTTATCTGAGATTTTTCAACCCAGAATCAGGCAAATTTAATAATCCTGTTCTGAGAGAGACCTAGTGGCTCGGAAGCTATTTCTCATATTTTCCTCCTCGTGTGGAAGAGAAGATCATCAGGGTTAGGAAGATGTAAGCTGCCATCCATCAATAAGAGAAAGAAAGAAACATATCAGAGATATTATATAGAACTCTGGGTCCAGCTTCATGGCTGTGTTTCCTGTGTTATGTAAGTATCGCCATCATATTCTTCCTTTGAGCTTTGGGTCAGTCTTGTCACTTACAAGGGAAGGTCCTGAGAAAGCAATATATTGTCCTGTGAGGCCCTTGGCCCTTAGTCATGCCACTTCCTCCGACACCTCAGTGAGGAACACCCAGCTGTCACTGCTAACTCCTCATACATGTATCACGGCCACTAAACACCTCAGGATGCCCAAACCCTTCCAGCCGCAAGCCAGGCCAGCATGAACCCCCGTGGGTCAAGGTCCATACTGGGGATGCAGGTCCATACAGTCATCCTGGGCTACAGAAGACAGAGGGCAACAAGGGAAAAGTCCTTGAAGGCAGACAGTTACACAGAGGTAAATCCAAGGCTGAGCCCGTAAGGACACTGACTTTAACAGAGGGTGTCTTGCAAAAGAAGCTTATGGTCACGGTTAGACATACACCCAGCTCAGCCGCATCAGAAGGCAACGGCAGGGCAAGGTGGGGCAGCAGCAGACCTGGATGTTGCCCCATGAATGAGAGAGCAGAGAAGCAAGAGCGTGCCACCAAAGCATGAGCTCTGATCTTCATGGTAAAATTAGTACAGTTCAGGTGCATCAGCTCTGTCCTCTAAATCTCAGAAAAAAAAAAAAATCACTGTGCCCCAAACTTAGGAAGAAATATACAGGGAAAGGAATTCTGGGGAATGTAGTTTAGCCAGTCAAGCTGATACATTACAGATCCACTCTGAATTTGTAGTTGCAGAGCAAGCATAAGTATTCACTACGTTTTCCTTTGTTTTTGTATGCCTGACACATTTCATAATAGTTAAAAAGGAATTGCCTGCTGCTCACTTCCTTGGCCTGCACACATTTAGGATCATAACGGAGGATGTAGCTCAGTGGTGCCATGCTTGCTTTGGAAGCACAAAGTCTTGAGTTCAATCCTTGGTACCAAAACAATGATCATGATAAAAACATTAGGATCATAGATGTGATGAGGAAGACAATAGTCACCTGGCTGGTGAAGGGCAGCATGAGGACCCAGAACAGTCTTCTATATTTCTTCTTCAAGACCAAGCTATATGCAGATACATGTGACCCAGAGAGGCAGCAGCCGCAGTGTGCTATCATTTTTACTTAACAGTCTTGTTTGTTGTCACTTGCCATTAAAATATAAGCTCCATAAAGCAGGATATATGTTCATTTTCTTTACTACTGTAGCCTCAAAACATAGAATGGCCTCTGGCACCTAGAAAGTGCTCAATAAATATTTGTT
>PVIR01015419.1:15225-38306 GCA_004026965.1 Petromus typicus
AAAAAAAAGATCGGCTAAATGTGTCAGAATCAAGGCAAATTAAGGCCTCTCTGAGCTTCCAGGTTTTTGTTTCCACTTGTGAGGTAAAAATTACCCTTGACTTTCTCTGTAAAGTTGTTGTGATGCTCGGTGTCCTGCTCTGCAAAGTGCTTGATCCCCTTTCCAGTCTCCCCATGAGGTCCTTCATTATTCCTGGATTAGCAAGGAAAAGGAGATCACAGATGTGGAGAGAAAGGTGTGTATAAAGGAGGCTGCTGTTCCATCAGAGGCTTTCTGGCTGGTGGGGACCCCTAGAGGCAGAAGGGTATTCACCTCCAACCAATGACGGTGCAGCAGGCCCTACTGCTGATTTTTGGGGAGCAGAAGCAGATATCGGCAGCACGGAGCCCAAACCACACAACAGCTCAGACAGCCAGGAAGCTTCATAATAACTTAGCTCCTGTAATTCGCTACGTTCAAGCCTCACTGTTTGCAAGTTCTGTATTTGAGAATTTACCTACTTACTAAAGTTTATTCATAACCTCCAAAAGCAACAAATGCAGAAAGTTTCAGTTATTTGCAAACTGTAGGGTCCCCCAGAACTTCCTTCCAACTTTTTCTTTTAATTAAGAACACAAAATATCCTGGTGGCTGTAGGCTTGAACCTGCCTTGAACATTCCCAGACACATGTACAGGGGCTCAGGTTGTTGCCCAAAACACTGAAAGAAAGTAGCCCTGTCCCTGAGCCAAAGTCCTTCCACATGCATGCGGACTGCATTACCCTCATTCCTCTGCTGCAGCCATGCATAGGTAGGACCTTGCTCTCAACTGTACCCATCTCTGGTTGGGGGCACTCCCATATGGGAACCCCCATCCACCTATTTTGGGGGCAACTGTAGCCTCAGATTCGGCCTGAAGGGACCCAGACATGTGCAGAATAGAGTTGCTTAAATCTCATATTAGCAGCCAAGACTGAACAAAGTAACATTCTATCTTTTCACTTCAGCTCATGTACTATAATTGGTCTTTTTTCTCTGCAGTCTGTTTTATGCCCTTCCTTTCCCCTTTTCTTTTGCCAAGTGTTTGGGCTTTATGTAGGTGACTTTGCTCTGTATTCAAGTACTGTGAGATTTATTAGGAAGGAGCATTCACCACCAAAGATGACAGGTCCAAAATGTTAAGTAGACAAACTTAATAGAGTGCTACAGTGTGTTACAGAGGGAGCAGGGAGAGAGAGCAAGGTCCTACCTATGCATGGCTGCAGCAGAGGAATGAGGGTAATGCAGTCCGCATGCATGTGGAAGGACTTTGGCTCAGGGACAGGGCTAGTACTGTACACAGCTCAAGTACTGTGTACACAAATATTCCCGTGAAGAAAGATCATCATGTGCTTTTAGGTGAGCTACATTCAGACATGTAGCAAATTCAGTCTATGGTTTCTGACTCACTGGCTCATGATTCTATCATGACAAAAGTTCCATATAGGACTGTTGAATAAGTGAATGAGTGAATGAACGAATACAGATGACGAGCTCCTAGATCATGCCCTCTTCACTATACTGGATTGTGCTGCCCAGTCAACCTCTTCTGCCCTTTCTCTCTGCCTCTCTGATATTTCCACTTGTATGGAAATGTTGGCCACAAAGAGGATGGAAGATAAGATGGACCCTGCAGCCCCAAACTCCCCCCTAAAAAGAGGCTGACTGGTCTTCTTTTCCCCAACCCTAGGTTCTGCTCCAACCTCTTTTTAGCTTCCTGACATCATTCAAGAGCATTTTCAGTCCCTATGGTAACCATCTAAGGACTGTATTTATTAGTCCACAAAGCTGGGCTGGACCTCATTAAGGAAAATTCATTGTCACCCCACCCTTCCAAATGCTCGGGAACCTCTGGGAGAAGCCCTGAAGTGTGTTGATTGGATTTCATGGGTAAGTCCCACTGAGAAATGTGAAGGAAGTGCACCCTTTCCTGCAATGACATTGTTCCAGCAGACCTGGCTGAGAAGTCCGGAAAAACAAGTTGTTCTTCCTCCAAGTGTAAAAACTGTGCTGTTTGTACAAGCCGGGAATTTCCAGTCCAGAGGAAACCTGGTTCATGGCCCTGCCTTCAAGAAACACAAAATGTAGGTTGTTTCAGGAAAAAGAGTTTAATAGAAACAATAAAACTATAACTTTTGGATCACAAAATAGTGATTCCCACAAAGTTGTTTATAAGCTAAAACAAAAGTTAAATTGAGCATGGTGTGCACACCTGTAATCCTAGCACTTGAGAGGCCAAGGCAAGAAGATTACCCCGAGTTCAAGGCTAGCCTGAATCACATAGTGAGACCCTGTCTCCAACAGCAACAATGACAAAAATTTCATGAGGTAACACCTGTGACAGATGCAAGACAGGTAGCACCAGGGTGGCCACAAAAGAAACACTCTTAAATATTGGCTGCTTCCTGCCACAGCCACAAAAACAAAAACCAAAAAGAATAAAGGTATCAAGAATAAATCTATCCATCCCTATATTAAAACCTTGGCTTGTGAGCATAATTCATTCCAGAAACACGTGATCCAAAGCCCTCGTGCAGCAAAGCAAATTTCCCCATAAGAAATAATGGAGGACCAGGGACTTAGCTCAGTGGTTCTGGCACCTGCCTTGCAAGCGCAAGGGCCCAGGTTTGATCCCTGGTAATCACATACAACCCACCCAGTAGCAATCAGAACCACATACCACAGTGCCAGGCGTGGTGGCTCATGCCTATAATCCCAGCACTTGGGAGGCAGAGGCAGCAGGATTGCTGCGAGCTCAAGGCTGAGCTCAGGGCCAGCCTGAGCTACAAAAGTGAGACCCTGTCTCAAAAAAGAAAAAAATAGTAATAATAATGGAAACTCGGATGATTTGTTCTATAACCCCAAAATAGTCTTATAAAATTATTACAGTACTAAAATAATAAAAAATAATAAAGAAAGTACAAAATCCAAAGAACAAAAAAGTCAACCTTCACTTTCTTTTGAAAACTTTTGTGGTTTGTGTGAAGGAGTTGAGAGATGCAGCCATTGTGTAGAGCGACATATCACTGCTATCTATTGGCTCAGGGGAATCTTTTTCTTTTCATGCAAATTTAACAAGGAACCTGCCCAAGAACACTAGCTTTTATCCTCTTTTGAGGATTCTGTGAAAATCAGACTTTCATTAAACAGATTCATCTCTCATACTCCTATGGCCTTATTTTAGCTTTTCCACAAAATTTTGCAGTTTGCCACATTTTACACATTTGCCTAGTCTCATCTGAAGGGAAGGGCTTCCCCACCTTTTTCTCTTTCCTGTAAGTTATCTCTTCCATAACAACTTGTTGGAAAACAATCACCCACAATCCTGCAGTGAGGTAGAGTGCCATTGGCTTACTTGTGATCATGTGACATTCGACGTCACAGACTACTTGTATTATAAGTCATCACTTGTTCATAAATTAAAGTTTATTAGGAATCTTTGCTCCTCTTGTAGAATAGTCACAAAACAAGTTACTTGCAATTCAAGGTTTTACTGTATATATGTTACATAAAATATATGTAAGTATATATAAAATTTTATGTACTGGAAATATTATATACTACCCAATATTTATATATACACATGTTTACCTTCATACTGGTTATATATATACTTTTCATTCAGTAGACAGGTGCTGTTATTTTAACTAGCTATTTATTTGTTCTTTTATTTTAAATGATTCAGTTAAGATAAGCTCAGCAGTAATATTCTAAGTCAGCAGTGTGTGAACCTTGAAATTTTGGCTTTGATGATTAATTTTATTTTTAGTTGGCTTTCTCTGGTAGACTGGAGAGACTTAGTTTATTTGTATTTTTTTTCCTAGTTATTTCGGTTTGGTTTTAATTCAAGCTTAACACAGAAGCAGACTTCACTGGTAGAGGCTGATGAATGAATCTCATAAACTAATTAATCCCCCCAGAGCCCATAACTGTGATGAGACCTGGCCGACTAGTGTTGGAGGCCGGGCCTGTGGACACTCAGATTGCGCAGGGAGGGAGGCACACCTCAGTGCAGGGCCAGCACCAAAGAAAAGGCCACTTTGTCTACTTTCACGGAGCTCATTAATGTGCATTACTATCAGGATGGCCATCCGCAGTGACATGCGGCTATGCGCCAGAGTTCTTCAGAATCCTGCTGCGGATGCAAGAATGCATTTCTCCACGGAGACCGGGTTGCCCAGCACCTCAGCCCTGACAGGCCCCAACAATCTCCAGCGAACCCTCCCAGTAGCTGTGTATCGCAACCGGACTCTGGATTCACCCTCTACGCTGTGCACTGTCCCGTCCTTGTCCTTGTCCTGAAGTCGTCAGTGTGTGTCTGGTTCCTCCCACCTGCTGCTCTGCTTCTGCCTCCCTGTTGTCAGCTCTGCTCTCAACAGCAGCAGCCCACAGTTCAGGGCTGGAAAGGTGAGGTCAGCGGCTCCTGCCTGCTGGGACCTGCACCAGCCTTATAATGTTCCGGGTGGTTTCAGAAAGCACAGCTCCGTCTTCTATGTGCCACCAGCAGTTTGGGATTTTCTCAGTGCGAATCCTCCAGTTCCTCCTGGCCCAGGTGTCCACAGGTCGCCAGGCAAATAAAATTATGCTGCTTTGGATACTAGAGGGGATATTTGAAATGGAGTTTTTCTCAGAGAAACACAAAAGGAGGCGAGACCTCTGTTATAAACCTCAGACCAGCCACAGAGACACAGCTCTATTTTAAGGATCTATGAAAATGTTTCAAATTGTTTTAAATGAGGAGGGGAGAAAAATGAATATAATCTAACCTGAACTGCGATCTTATTCAGCAGGGCAGTGGTAAAATATAATTTTAAAAATTTTTATGGAGAACAGGGTCTACAAAAAGTAGGCATGCCCAAGACCCACAGAAATGCAAACAGCATCCCAGAATGTGTGTTCTAATCAGCCCTGCCACGTGATTCTGAGGCCATGACCACCAGTTGTGCTTTTGCCACCAAAGTTCAAGCCACGAGGCATGGGGCATGGAGAGACTGCAGGCCTGAGGGCGAGTGGGACCTAGGGGGAAGGTGATAGCAAGGCGCCTGCGCAGGCAGAAAGGACTGTCACCTGATAGGGCATGAGATGGGCACCCTGAAGAGATGGGAACCAGAGTTTACCTTGTCCCTATGGAGTAGTCTTTGATTTGTCACAGAAAAAGATTTCAGGACATTCCAGTGCAAGACATAAGCAGATTTATTAGGGAGAATTAAATAAGCCCAGGCTCAGAAAGGAGTGTGGGTGAGAGTGAGACAGACTGTGTTTATGTGGTCTTGAGGGTGTCCTCAAGATGGATTACCCAGGATGTATACTCCGGGAGTCTGTCAAGTTACCCCCTAGTGGAGCGGCTTAGAATGCAAACCATCTGCTCCTGTTTGAAGTAGGGAGATACCGCACCCAGTTAATACTGCTGTTTCCTTGAAGCCGGAAGTCTTTGGCATTTGAGAATTTCTATATTCACACATGCATGAATGTACAAAAAAGTGTTGGCCCAATTTACAGACTTAATATATCTTTAAGACTCCTAGGAATTTAGGAATGAGAAGCCTAGAAGCCTAGAAGGGAAAAACTGTGGCAAGGTTTGTTGTTGTTAAGCTTGTATCCTGAAGGTGTAGTTTTCTAGAAGATACAATTATAAAAGCACAGCTTTCTTGGGCTAAAGATTTAGCTCAGTGGTTCCAGCATCTGCCTTGCAGGCACAAGGACGTGAGTTTGATTCCTGGTAACGCACTCAGAAGAAAGAGGCAGGAGGATTGCTGTGAGTTGGAGGCTCGCCTGAGCTACATAGTGAGCTCAGAGCTAGCCTGAACTACCCTGTCTCAAAAAAATAAAATAAAATAAAATAAATATAAAAAATTACAGCTCTCTTGTCTCCTTTTATCTTTATGTCTTCAGTGCTACCTCTGGACCACACACTGGTCATTTTGAAGCCTGGCAGTTAATTGTACATTCTAACAGCAGGGTGTCCCAGGGTAGGGAGCATTCCGGTGAGACAGGTGAGGGGGATGGTCTGACCTGCTCTCTCTGTTCCCAATCTTCCTTCGTGACTCAGCCCCAAAGCCTAGTCCCAGGCATCCATACCCTGGGAGGGGATGGGATGGGGGCTGCAGGGAACAATGGTCAACAGCCTCTGCTACAACTTGACCTTGGTTATTCTACCTTCTGGTTGACCAGGCATCAGATCTCTGCCCACCCCTGCCAGGATCCTGTCAGTGGAGGACAGTGTCACCTGTGGGACTGATTGCTCCATGCCCCGCCCACTCACCTTGTCTCTTCTTCCAGAAAACTTCTCTTTACCCCCAACCCTGGCCAGCATCTCCATCTGTCTTCTGAGCGTCCATGGCACAAGTCCCACTGTGGTCATGCATTTGTGATAATGATGAGGACAATGTATATTCCACATAGGTCTAGGAAGCCCCAGTGCCTGCACCTACTAGGTGCTCAGTTGTTGAATGAAGGGCTGACTGTGTGCTAGATAGAGATGGGGTAATGGGTTTGTAATGTACACTCCCAGATATGTATGTATATCTGACAAATAGAATTATGCTGCTTTGGATACTAGAGGGGATATTTGAAATGAAGTTTATCTCAGAGAAACACAAAACGAGGCGAGGCCTCTGTTATAAATTTTAATCAGGCAGCGTATCAAACACTTCATGTTTGAAAATCTTTACATTCTACTGAGTGTCACATGCTGCAGTTCATATGTTACAACCTAACCCCAGGCTGAGATGTTATGAGGCAGGGCCTTTGAAAAGTAACTGGTGATGAGGGCAGACCCCTTCACATGAAAAGTCCATAGGGCCGGCGATTTAGCTCACTGGTTCTAGCCTTGCTGGCACAAGATCCTTAGTTCAACGTCCAGTACCAAAAAATTAAAAATAAAAGAGTTCAGAGAGGCCTTTTAGTCCTCCCACTATGTGAAGAAGACACAGTGAAAGAGTTGATGTTTGTACATCAGAGAACTGGCTCTCTGCAGACACTGAATCTCGATCTTGGATTCAGCCTCCAGAACTGTGAAATAAATTTCTATTATCTATGAACCTATTTTGTTTGGTTATAGCAGCCAGAACAGACCAAGACACTGAATCTGAACACATTTAAATGGTTGCCTGGATAGCAGGCTTCCCTAAATACTATCTGACCTTTATAATTACGGAGACAAAATACCCAACACCCAAAGTTAAAGCAGGGAAGGTTATGTAGCTCACAATTTGTAGAGATTTGGGTCCACAGTTGGGTGGGTCCAAGGCAGGGTGGCTCTGCCGAGGGGTATTGCAGAGGAGAAAAGGTACATGGCAGGCAGAGGGCAACAAAGCAGCAAGAAGCAAGTGACAAATGGAAGCTAGCACATCAGTCCTCTTTCTGTTCCTTATATGTTATTCAGGCTACCTGTCCTCTGGCTACTGCTACAACCTGACTCTGATTGTTCTACCTTCTCATTAGCCAGGCGTAGATGTCGCTTGGTTCTGGGCAGGGAGTACCCAGGGGGGGCCTTCTCGTCATCCACTATGTCAAACCAGAGGCTAATTTAGCACTCACACACCCTTGATCTCAGCACCACACACTTAATCCCAGCATCACACATTCTAGATCTGGCCATCCCTGAACAGCCTCATGACGATTGCATGAGGTTTTGTGGAGACAGTAGATACAAGCCATATCCCTCTCCTTTGTTTTCTCAAAAATAATTGGAGGATCTGCAGGTCAGCACTGAGAGATTTGTGCAGGAATGTCTAAAGCCAGGACCAAATTTATCGTAATGTATATTCCCCCTACTTCTTTGTAATAATAATACTCTGTTCTCTTTCTCTACCCTGTGAATAATAGAATCAGATCAATTAGAACATGACGTTCTAGCTTAATAAGAGTATCCTATTGAGAATACCACTGGCTTTCTTTTTATTTAAGACAGAGTCTTGCTTTATAGTTCAGGCTGGCCCTGAACTCACTGTGTAGCCCACACTGGCTTCAAACTCACAGCAATTCTCCTGCCTTTGCTTCCAGGGTGCTGGGATTACAAGTGTGAGCCACCACACCCAGCAGTGTGGTATGTGGTGCTGGTGATCGAACTCGGGACCTTGCACTTGCCAGGCAGTGCAAGGAACCACTGAGCTAAATCCCTGGCCCACCACTGGCTTTCAGTAGCTGTGAGCCACTCAGTTTAGGGTAATTTGTTACAGCAGAACAAAGACACCAATGTAAGAGAGTTTCCTGATAATAACCCCATGCAAAGTCTGGGCAAGGGAAAATTAAGTAAGCCCAAGCTTACCTTCATATTCTGCTAAGACAGAATATGGGACATAAACATTTGTGGGTTATATTCCACATCTTATTAATAATCTGATGTTAAAAACTATTGTTTGTTGAACACTTTGCATATCTAGCACTGTGCTAAGCACTTTATACACAGTCTCATTTAAGCCTCTTATTGGGCTTAAGGTCATGCCCAAGGTCAAGGTGCTGGGTAACATAAAAGGGCAGATAAGGTGTATGCCCATAAAAAGAAAGCAAAAAACAGCAGCGCCAAGATAGCACGTGCTTTTGATGGGACTTAGCAGAAGCAATACGCAGTGCTAGACAATCTATGAAATAAAGAGAGACAAACATAGTTCTGACCTTAAAGTTTGTTCTAAAGACTCAGTGAGCTAATGTGAAAGGACTTTTCCCCTAGTGTCTAGCACACAGTAAGCTCCCTGTAAAGACAAACTATTGTCATTCGAATTTAAATGAGCAGAGCAGAGACCCCCGTCTTCCAGGTGGAACAAATGTCTAAAGAAAAAGTAGATTTGGGAGTAGGCATATTTTATTCTAGGCCAGGTCCTGCTAGTGGGAATGGAGCGAAGGGCACAGGGACAGTGTGGGTTATTCATATCCAGAGTGTGGCATCCAAAGACTCAGCTAACCTCGGATAGGCAACATTTGGGGAAAAAACTGCATCTGTAGTGACCATCACCGACTTTTTTCAATGCCACTGTTTTCTAAATAATACAGGTTAGCAGTTATTTATGTAATGTGTACATAATGTGTATGTATTTATGTAATGTGTACATTACATTGAGTACAATAAGTAAGGTAGAGATGACTTAAAATCTATAGAACGGGCTGGGGATTTAGCTCGTGGTTCGGGCGCCTGTCTTGCAAGCGCAAGGGCCCAGGTTTGATCCCCGGCAACCACATACAATACTCGGGGTGGAGACTCACACCTAGGATCAATCAGCATTACATATCACAGTGCTGGGCGTGGTGGCTCATGCCTGTAATCCCAGCACTCAGGAGGCAGAGGCAGGAGGATTGCTATGATGTGAGTTTGAGGCTGAGCTCAGGGCCAGCATGAACTACAAAGCAAGACTCTTTCTCAAAAAAAAAAAAAATCTATAGGAGGCTGAGTGTAGGTGACATACGAATACCACCACATTGTATTTAAGGGACTTGAATGGACCCACAGGGAGTCCCAGAACCAACCATCATGGATGCTGGGGGATGCTGTGTATTAAACGGTAAAATAAACTACTGTGAAAGGCATTGGGAAAGTGCTCCATGGTCACCTGAGCTGGAGGGTCCTTAGGGGTTCTGGGGGCTGTGTGGGGAGAGGCAGACGGCCCCAATGCCAGGTTCTTTCCCACTGAAGCCAAATGTCATAGGAACTGTTTTACCCGTAGGCTTCACCCCTGGAGTGTGTCTCGAGGAATAACTCTGATTCCCAGCTTTGCTCCGCATAGACCTGTGACGCTGGGCACATCGCTGTACCTCATGAGCTTCTGTGGGGCCACTGAGAATGAGACTAATACAGCACTGTCACCTCATAACATTCAGCGCATGCCGACACCTAGAGCTAGCCAGAGGCTTTTCTGTCACTTTACAGAAGAGGACACTGCTGACCACTGGAGACAGGAAAGGCCTCTTCTAGGTCCCAGGTACACTAACAGCAAAGCACAGTCAAAACGTGGTTGGATACACCCCCATGACCCCAGTTTTATACTTCTTTCATGCTTCATATTCTGCTAAGAAACTCACTTAAGCTCAGCAAAAATCCTAGAGAGATTATTATCGCCCCATTTTCATCTGAAGAAACTGAGGCCCAGGCATGTAAGTAACTTTCTCAGAGCGTCAAAACTACTTAGCGGCGCAGCCAGGATACAGATGCTGGCGTCCTGCTTCACATTGCTGGTTTGACTTTGTCTCAATCAAATCTGGGAGAGAGATTTGATAATGGTCAAAGCCAGGAGAGCTGGAGTACATTTCTAGGGTGGGGAGGCTTTCCATGGTATAGGAGACTTGTTCCAGTCTCTGAGGACTTTTGGGGTACAGCTGACTGAGGACATCATCCTCCCAGACCAGGCTCCTTTCTGAACCCTCTTTGCTGGGCTCTAGTTGCTCTTCGCCTTGAGCTTCCTTGGCACCTGGCTTCCAGATGAGCTGGTGGGAAGGGGAGCACAGCCTTCTGGCTCCCAGGTTCAGCTCCAGATGTTACCTGCAGCCCTCAGGCAGGTTAACTGACCTCCTTTCACCTCCTTGGCTACCGAGAAAACAACCTCGGGATTCTTGTGTTTCTTCTGCTTAATGTTGGGAATCATACCGAATGGTGTGCATAACCCAAGCGGCACACAGTACTCATTAAACTTTCTTTTTTTCCTCCCCTGCCCTCAGATGACTCTGTGCCTTCCACATCTGCCCCACTTTTTCTCCAGCTGCAGAAGCCTGCACTGTAACTCTGCCGACATTCTTCCACCCAATGAGAGGACATAACTGAAATGGAAGTTGATCTGTCCAAGCATAATGATAGCAACTAACAGGACAGTACTATGTACTGGGCTGGAAGAAAATCTCTAAAGGGACGTTCTTGCCACATCTTCCTATGAATCCTGACATTCCCCAAGGTTTCAGAGACACTGAGTTATTTGTCCCCAAGGAAACAGAGCAGGATTTGAACCCAGCAACCCAACCCAAGCAGGCACCTCTCCCGGGCTGCACCTGCACCCTGCTGCCCACCTGTCCCTCTGAGAAGCCAGCCAGGCTACTCAGTTTCTCCCATAGAGCACCATGTTGCCAAGGGACAGCCCACTAGAGAGGTTCTGTAGTTCACAGGGAGGCTCCTTGGGGCTTTGGCCTGGGGCGGTTGTGCCCCCTGGGGGAACCAATGGAGAAGACACAGAAAAGCCCCTGCTGGGTACAGAGGGATGCAGGGAAGGACTTAGAAGATCATTCTGTCTCTAGCAGATCTGTCAAAATGAATGGCAGCTCAAGGAAGCTTTCAAGTTAAACCCAAGTTCAAACCCAGGCTGTCTGAACACCCATCCAAAGGAACTGCTCACAGAAGCAGGTGTTTGGAGGGAAGTCTGTACTGCTGGCCTGCTGGCATCTCGACATTATGTTCAGACCTGGGCCCATCAGAGGCAGACAAGTGAAGTGTCCAGAACTGAGAGTGTCAAAGTTGAGGTGAAGAGGCCTCTAGGCCACTAGTGCCCAAGAGGTTTCTAATTGGGGTATAAAATTAAAGTTGTGGAAAAAAATGGAGTTTCTACGATTGAGTGTCTATTTACCAGTCTGAGTCTACCCTAGATGTTGCTCTGGAGAAAAGTGATCTAAGGGCATCTGCTCAGATCTTGGGGTTATAAGAGCCTTGGGGGGAATTTTGAGATAGAAGTAGAGGGCTACCCTAGGGATCTCAAAGTGTGGTTCCCACCAATAGCTTCAACATTGCCTGGGCAGATATACAATTTTAATTTTAGGATTCCCATGTCAGATCTACTAAATCAGAAATCACACAGTGGCACCCAAGGATGTATATTCTAAACATCTCTACGTGGCATTCTGCTTGTGAAAGTTCAAGAACCGCTTGTCTGGAGTTCATTGAATCTGGTTATTTCCCTCCATATAGGCATCACCTACTACTGATTTTATTGCTCTGAACATAACAGTGTAGCTCTCATCAGGTGAGCATGTATTATGAATCAATACAAAATGTGGTCCTTTTTCTACAAGAGTTCAACAAAATGACAGGAAGCAACGTCAACCCGGCCAGCTGTGGTCTCTATCACAGCCAAAAGGTAAACACAGCAATGGTGCAGAGAAAGAGGGCTTCGTTCTCACAGACAAGCTGGCAGGAAGAAGCGATGAGTGAGGTGGATCCTGAAGGATGCAAGGCCAGCAAGTGGAGAAGGAGGAATTTATTAGGACTTAGTAATCTAACAACTCTACCCTCTTTAAACTGAGGATTTTCTTTCACACTCAACAGAGCAGACCAGCTGTTATCCTTGATATCTGTTATTTAACAGACAAATCGGGCAGCTTCATGTACTGGCGGCTCTCAGTGATAACAGGAAAGGGAAAATAAATGATCCTCATTAGTTCACAAGGTCACTAACCATTCAAGGTCATGGCTGGCAACTGTTAATTCAAATGTCACTGGTTTTGAGTAGAAAAGCAAGACAAGAGAATTAGTCAGAGACAGCAGGAAGGTTGCTGTCTGTGTGTGGAGGGGTGTTAGACATTTGAAATGAGAAGAGAGTGATGGAGAGTCATGGAAAGGGAGGAGAGGCAAGACGGCAGAGAACTTCACTGAACTTGGTGGGTGCTCAGGGGATGCTGTCAAGAACAGGAAAACGTAATCATTCAGAAACACCTATATTTTGCCTCCTAAATTATATGTCAGTAAGGCTGTGCAAATGGAAAGCTTAAGAGAAAATTTGTCAGACTTCAGTTATGTAAAATTGCAATAGAATATTTTGAGTCTGGGTTAAAGATGAGATCCAGGCTGGTTTGCGCAGTCAAGTTAATCAGCACTTGCCTCCTCCTCAATCATCTCTGAGCTTAAGACTCTCAATCAGAGGGATCAAGGCTGTGCTTTCGGGGTCATTTCTCTAGTTGGGGGATCAGAGGGGCCACACAGAAGATGAAGTGAATTGAATAGGGAAAGTTTGACACGTTTCAGTGCTATAGCGTTTGTCTGGAAAAGAGGCCCTGGGTGTGACCTCTAGCATCACAAAATATAAAATAAAATAAATCAATTAACTTTGATAGTGGGCTGGGGACTGACAGGTGATTGGCTGGAGAAGCAAAGAGAGCTTTACAGAACAGAGAAGCAGCAGATTTGTGAGAATCAGCTGTTGTCCCTATGGCTACGGTGGCAAATAGGATGTCCCTGTTGCTGGAACAAAATACCCAACCCCACAACTTAAAGGAGGAGAGGTTTATATTGGCTCATGGTAGCTCAGGGCTGCCAGTTCACAGCTGGCTCCAAGGCAGAAGCAACATGACAGGGGCATGGCGGAAGAAAACTGCTCACTTGACGGCAATCAGGAAGCACCTAGCTAAGGGCAGTCTGTGGAGAGAGATACTCTTCCAAGTCCTGCCCCCCAATGACCCCACCTCCCGACAGCAAGTTGGCTGCAGCACCTGCATAATGCAATTGCTTCCCCAGAGCCTACCCGTGAAGGCATGAGGCTTGCAGGCAACATTAGACATAAACTATTACCACAGCTGAGTCTATACTGGAAAGTAGCTCTCTTGAGGGCTGGGGCAAGCTGCCCTTGGAGAGGTGTCTCTGGAGGCCCACCACTGTGAAAGTGCCTCAGTGGGGTACCACAGAGCTTGGGACTGGAGAAGCTATGCTTACTGCAGGAACCTGGTGCAAAAGGAAGTTCACTAGATGGAGCCAAGAAACAAACTCTTTCCCCATGTAGTGTCTTTGCAGCGTCCTCTACTGGTGAAACTTTAGGGACACTGGGAAAGGAAAAATATTTAAAGATCCCAGTCCAGTTTTTATTGAGCAGGCAAAAAGGGTGAACCAGGAGCTGAAGAATGAGGAAATGATAATCAGCACACCATCTGACTATCTTTGACTGTTTAGAACACTAAAAAGCAGGACTCTCCTAGGCATGTGACCCATATTCCCTTTAGAAAACAGCCTAAGTTTGTCAAAAGATGGAGAGGCTTTGTGGGGAGGGGTCTCGTATGTACCAAAGAGAATAGAAATGCATAGTCTTTAACCTAGGGTTCCCACTCTTACTAGGAACCTATAATAAGCAGATGTAAACAATTATTCATTGTCATGTTGTTTATAAGAGAAGGGAAAAATGCTTAAAAATGTGATACCATAGAGAAGGTGAAATGAATGACAGCATCTTTATGTGATAATTCAAATGACTTAATGGAATGTGAATGTATTCAGATAGAAAAAGAAACAAAGAATCTAAAAAATGTGTGTATGTTATATTCCTGATTAAGCTAACATAAAAAAGGATGTGTGTGTGTGTGTGTGTGTGTGTGTGTGTGTGCATGTGTGATAATCTGTACAGAGGAGATGACAATAATGTTTCTCTCTGGATAGTGATTAATTTTTCTTTATACTTGCCTATATGTTCTGTTTCCTAGACTTAGCATATGTTACCTTTATAAATCAAAGAAAGCGTAAGAGCACATATTAAGGCCTCACCAGGATTCTGTACAGGAGCCAATTCCTCTCTGAGGGCGGGTTTTTCTGCCCTTTTCATTTCCTCTTCCTGTATCTCTCACATCTTGCCTTGCTTTGTGCAAGAGAAGCCAGAGTACGAAAACAGGCAGCCGTGTGGTAGCAAGATCTTCATAAAACCTGTTCCTGGCAGCAGAGACAGTGGAACATTCCACGGTTTATTTACTGGCTGCAGGGCCTCCCTCCCTCCTCCTCCTCTACTCCCACCCCGTTAGGTGTTTGCAGTTCAATTGTATCTGATATTCTCACTGAAAGATAAGATTCCTTTTTTCACTTCCCAGATCAACATTCCAGAATCCTGTTGTTTTTCTTTTCACAGAACACAGTTGTGTGTGCTGCATAACAATATAACATTCACATCAGATAATAAAGCAAATGAACATTCATTTCAATAGTTCCTATTTAATAAAAAGGAACTAAGGTGCTGGCATTGTGATTCATCTACTTGTGCGCATCTACTTGTGAAGCAGCAGGATTGCAAGTTCAAGGTCAGGCTGGCAACCTTTTCTTTTTTTCTTTTTTTAAACGTATTCATTGCAAAGAATGTTGGAGTAGTGCAATGTATAGCTGAGATCCAGTGTCACTCATTCCCAGAAAAGCAGATCCTCTGCATCTCCGGCGCATCACTTGTCTTTGGAAAGACGGTATCCAACGGGGCATGTGGCTGACCTTGCAGAGGCTGCTACAGGGCCAGACGGGGAAAGTCTGGTCCTGTGCATACATCAACCTTCAGTCTTCCCTTTGCTCTATCCCAACCCTTGCACAACTCCTGGTTTCTTAGATAAAAAGAGAAAAAGTCCTCAGCATCTTTCTTCAGGTAACACCCAGATGTATTTGCACAGCTACTAATCCACTGTGGCTAAAACATGAGTATGTCCAGGTGACAAAAGTCACCCAAACTCTGAGAAGCACAAAGGTACTGTATTCAAAAGGCAGTGGAGGGGTGCTCTGAGCCTGGGCTGGGGCTCGGGGCTCTGACAGAGATGAATCCAGGAAGAAGGTCCTGCCCCAGCCTCATCTCAGACATCTCTGACTGTGTTTGTCCCAGTGGCTGTAGCACATGAGGATGAGAGACCTCTGGCCAGTGTCAGAGACAGATTTTTCTCAGGAGCAGTTGGCACCCATAGGGTGTACACCTCAGGACGCTGAGAAAGGCAGGCTTCCGTGCTGGGCACAGGGCTGGAAAGGTTCTGAAAACACACTGGGCTTGGGATCCATGGGCCTGACTATAGCAAAGCCACTGGTGGGCAGCTGGACACTGTCTGCTGTTCTAGACATTTTCCGGCTTCACCCTCTACCTGTCAGTCTATTGGCCAGCTATGAACTGGAGCCAGACCCACAGCCTGGACCCAAAAGAACTCAGGGACACAGTACCTTCTCCTTCTCCTTTTCTTTCTCCTTCTTCTTCTTCTTTTGAGACAGTGTTTCTCTTTTGTAGTTTAGGCTGGCCCTGAGCTCAGCCTCGAACTCACAGCAATCCTCTTGCCTCTGCCTCCCAAGTGCTAAGATAATAGGCGTGAGCCATCAGGCCCAGCACTGTGGTATGTGGTTCTTACTGCTGGTGGGTGTGAGTCTCCACACCCAGCGTTGTTGTATGTGGTTATCAGGGATCGAACCTGAGTCCTTGCACTTATAAGGCAGGCATCAGAACCACTGGGCTAAATCCCGGGCCTCTGGCTGACTTTCATGTATGTGAACTAAAGCTGGCATGGCTGGAGAAATCCCCCGTTAGCTAAGTGCCATCTCTAGACTCAGTCTTCTCTCTTCCTCAGTCCTGGTGATAGAGGCCAGCAATTGACAGGACATGTTTTTCAAGACCACAGCAGGTTTATCTGAGCCTTTTATGGTGAATGCATGTGTTTGCCACTAGCGCACACTCCTGTGTGGACAAAGACAGCAACAGACAAAGGGCAGTGCCTTCTTGGCACCAGTGGGCACAGCTGTGAAGGGAAGGGGGACCCAGACTCCCACCTGAGCACTTCGGTGTGTGCAGTAGGACGGTCACTCACACAAACGCGCCGTGTGAGGGGCTCCACAGGGAGAGGAGTTGGTGTTGGCCACCAGCGGCCCCGGTTCCGGTGTACACATCGTTGAGAAGGGGCAACACAAACGCTGCCCTTCCCATGGTGTTTCCTCATCGTCACCATGCTCCAAAGAGCACCCATGAAAGCAACAGCTTTCATGAATGCTCACAAGAACAGGTGACACGGACCTGAGGACCCAGGCAGCGGCTCTCATTCTTCAGTTCCTGGCCAGTTCTCCCTTTCAGTTAAGTAGAGGAGACTCGGGTGTCAGGAAGGCCTGGCCACTGGCTCAGCAAGGACCCACAGAGAGGACAGGAAAGGAGAGGCCTTGCCGGGGCCACCTGGGCCATACCGGGACACCGTGGGGACATCCCAGCGGTGTTTCCCGTTTCTCATTCAGGGCTGCTCGCTTCACAAGCCAGCTGGCTTGGCAACAGAGACCACTGGAGAGCTGTAACAGAGGGGCCAAGGCCTGGCAACCTAGCCCTGCTGCATGGTGCCATCTTGCCTGGAGGTTCTTAATGCCAGGTCAGCTTCCATGCCTAAACCAGTAATTATCAACAAGCAGGCAGGGTGGTCTGGGTTAGCAGTTTGGGGCCCCACCAGCCATGTGTGGCTTGGAGAACGTTCCTTTGTGGTGCCTGTCACACACCTCGTGGGACCTGGCGTGGCCTCATGCACAGAGATCCACACTGCCCAGGCAGGACAGTGGACAAGGGCAGGAAGTGTGACGCGGGCCTCCTCTGGAGGCTCAGCCACGGCCACACTGAGTCCTGTCCCCAAGTGTGTTCACAGCTGCCACTTCCAGGAATGTGGCCTCCACTTTCCAGATAAGAGCCCCTGGGGTAGCTTCAGGACTGTGCCTCAGGGCCCCTGAGATGGAGCAGCTGCTCTGCCACCCTGCAGGGAAGCAGGCAGGCGGCAGCACAGAAAACGACAGCCTCCAGTCACTGTACCAAGTCCTCCAGGGAATCCCTTTCTGGGTGCCCACGTGGGTACTTGTCCTGGCCCTGCAGGGCCAACTCCAGCAGATAATGGTCCTGAATTCCTCTCATTTTCTCGCAGATGTCTGAATCAGTCCCACTGAGGACCCCCACTGCCCACAGGGCAACACCTCGGCCGTCAGGGGAAGCCCCTCCACCTGGCTTGTGCACGGATCCTCATGCTCTTGTCATTGATGAAACTCCCAGTCCCAAAGGGAAATCCCGGGTTCTTGCCAGTTGGGCACTTGATATGTACTCGCTCTGCCCATGTGGCAAGTGGAGTTAGAGACGGAGTGGGTGTCATGTGGATGTTCATGAGGTAATAAAGGCTCTGGCTCCTCACGTGGTCAGCTGTACAGCTCACAGCGTAGCCCCGCCCCTTGACCTCGGTATAGGTCACTGGGTGACCAAACCAGACCTTTTTATTTATTTTATTTTTTATTTTTATTTATTTATTTATTTTTTGAGAGAGGGTCTCGCTTTGTGGTTCAGGCTGGCCCCGAGCTCAGCCTCAAACTCACATCACAGCAATCCTCGTGCCTCTGCCTCCTGAGTGCTGGGATTACAGGCGTGAGCCACCACGCCTGACACTGTGGTATGTGGTACTGGTTGCTGCTGGGTGTGAGTCTCCACGCCCAGTATTGTATGTGGTTTTCGGGGGAATCGAACCCGGGCCCTTGCGCTTGCAAGACAGGCGCTGGAACCACTGAGCTAACTCCCTGGCCCCAGACCTTTTTATTTTTAACTTTGAGACAGGATCTAAGTTGCTAAACTGTCAGGCTGCTTCAGTATCCCAGAATGATGGGATTTCAGGAATATGCCACCAAAAATCGCCTCAAATCCTTCCACTTTTCAAGAGTCTGATGGAAGGTCAAGAGCTTTGTGACAGATCTCATTGAGGAAATGATGAGGAGAAAGAACATTAGAAAAGCCGAATGAAGGGTATTTTAAATTGTTAAGCAAAAGAGCCTCCGGTATGCATGGATATGAAAGCTCCCCCTGGCTATGGAGCAGAGCAGAACTGGAGAGGAAGTAAAACTCTTCATTTAACTGGCCCCACTTGACTGTGGTTCCACTGGGACAGGATAGACAGCCATGTCTGATGATATGGTTTAAGCCAAGAGTGAGTCCCAGAACTCTCATGCACTCAGAGACAGGGCATTTGGAAGGTCACTAGGTCACAGGGATGTGACAGATTAATGTGATGTTAAGAGATCGGGCCTGCTCAAAATGGTGGTCACTCGTGCCAAGACCTGGCACAGTGGGTGCATTTCCACCCCTGGCTTCTCCCTTCCTCTCCTTCTCCTGACCACCATGATGTGAGCATCTCCTCTGCTCTGGCCTCCACCATAGGGCTTCTGCCTGGGAGCCAGCCAGCCAGAGACTGTACCTGCGAGCCAAAATAAACCTCTCCTTCTTCAAGTTTCAGGTGTCAGATATTATGTCTCAAAGATGAGGATCAGAACTAAGACGCCTAGACACCGCAAAGCCCAGGACCCCTGTCCCCTTTCCTTCCCGAAATGTTGTATCATAACATTGTCTCATGATCTCCTGCAGGGGGAGCCCTAGGGTATTTTCAAATTCACCAAAGATTCCTGAGTTCCATTTGTGACCTCAAAGTCCCATTTGATGACCTAGAAAAGTTGCAGGGCTGGAAAATGAAGAACACAGTGGCCACCATGATGACACTTGGCAGAGATACCCTCACACTGATTTTCAGGGCTCCATAGCAGCATTTATGATGCCCCAGCAGAAAGAGAGACCCAATAATGTCCGAAATGGGTTATGCAGGAAAGACAAGTTTTCGGAGGAAGAATTAAGATCATTTAAGGAAGTTTAGTGGGCTGAGATTGATAGCTGCTGATAGGATTTTGTTTCATATTCATATTATTTGACCACTATGCAGTTCTGTTTCCTACTTCACTCTTCTTAAAAGTATGTTATTATTTGTGTAAAGCAATATTATTTTAGTGCAGTTTTAGGTTCACAGCAAAATTGAAGGAAGTTCAAAGACTTTCCACATACTTCCTTTCTATGCATGTATAACCTCTTCAACTGCTGACTTCCTGTACCACAGTAGTAACTGCTGTCATTAGTGAGCCTGTATTAACACATGACCATCCAAACACCATAGTTCACCTTAGGGATCACTCTTGGTGCTGCGTAGTGTGATAGTTAACTGATTGTGTCAACTTGAGTAAGAAACACCAATTAAATTGGGTCAGCATAGTTCTGTGTGTGGCTGAAGGGCTTTACTCAAGATTGAGCACTCCTCTTAGGTGTGAGCGACAGCAAACCACAAGCTTCCTGCCTGAGTGGAATAAAGGGAAACAAAGAAAGAAACTCGCTTCTGTGTATTTGGAGGAGCTCCAGTCTCCAGCTGCACCTTGTACATTGTCTCCTGGCGTTCAGCGCAGATTCCTCAGCCTCCGGCACAGACTCTTCAGCCTTGATGTCAGACCCTTAGGCCTCTTGTTACAGGCCCACACAGGACACTACAGTGAGCTCCCGGCTTCGGCAGGATCCTTTGGATCTCTAGTACACAGAGAGCCTTTTTGTACTTTCCTACACCTGACTCTGCAGGCAGCCGTTTTAAGCCAGTCTTCTAACTTCTTACATATTTGTGAATCTGCATGAAATTTGTTTCTCTATAAACACCAACTGACCCACATATTCTGCAGTTTTGGGTAAATATGTCATTCCGGTAGCCACCATTATAATCTCATACAGAACAGATTATAATCTCATACAGAACAGACTTATTACCCTAAAAATCTCCTCTGTTCCACTTATTCATCCTGCCTGCCCACAGAAGTGGTTTTACCATTTTGCATTTGCACCAGTAGTAAATGAGTTCCTACTGTACCACATCCTTGCCAGAATTTGATGTCAGTGTCCTGGATTTTGGTCATGCTAAATAGATGTGTAGTGTTATCATTGTTATTTTAATTTACAATTCCCTGATGACATATGACGTTGAACATCTTTTCAGATACTTACCTGCCATTTATATGTTTTCTTTGGTGAATTACCTATTCAGATCTTTTCCTCATTTTTAATCAAGTTGGTCATTTTCTTATTTCTGAGTCTTAAGCATTGTTTGTGTATTTTGGATTAAAAGTTTTTATCAGCTATCTCTGCATATTTTGTCAATCAATAGTTTGTTTTATAATTCTCTAGACATTGCTTTGCACAGGGCAGAATATTTAATTATAACAAAATCCAGTTTTTTGATCTTTATTTCATGGATTATGGCTTCAGAGTTGTAACGAAAAAGTCTTTGCCATACCCAAGGCCTCCATGACTTTCTCCTGTATTATCTTCCAAGAGTTTCTAGTTTTGTATTTTACATGTAGATCTTTTTTTTTTTTTTAATGGTTTTTTGAGACAGGGTCTCACTTTGTGGTTCAGGCTGGCCCTGAGCTCAGCCTCAAACTCACATCATAGCAATCCTCCTGCCTCTGCCTCCCGAGTGCTGGGATTACAGGCGTGAGCCACCACGCCCGGCACTGTGGTATGCGGTACTGGTTGCTGCTGGGTGTGGGGGTCTCCACACCCAGTATTGTTATGTGGTTACCGGGGAATCGAACCCGGGTCCTAGCGCTTGCAAGACAGGTGCCGGAACCACTGAGCTAACTCCCCGGCCCTACATGTAGGTCTTTAACCCAATTTGAGTTAATTATTGATGAAAGGCACACAGTCTGTGTCGAGGTTGTTCTGCACATGATTTTCTAGTTGTTCCAGCACCATTTGTTGGAAAGATTCTCTTTGTTCCATTGCACTGTCCTTGTTCTTTTGTCAAGATTCAATTAACTATATTTGTGTCACCTGTTGTTGGGCTCGCTCTTCTGTCCCACTGTTGTGTGGTTATTGTTTTTCCAGTACTACACTGTCTTGATCTTGATCATTGTAGGTTTTTATTTTTGAGACAAGATCTTTCCATATAGTTCAGGCTGGCCTGAACTCACCCTGGCCTCAGCCTGTCAAGTGCAGGGATTACAGGCAGGAACCACCACGCCCAGCTGATCACGGTAGCTTTACAGTAACTCTTCAAGTCAGGTGATGTCAGTCCTCTGACTTGCTTCTGCTCCAACAGCATTAATTTGGCGACTGTTGTTATTTTGCCCTTTCATAAAAACTTTAGAATTAGTTTTCAATATTCAAAAAATAACTTGCCAGGGTTTTGATTTGGATTATATAGTCTATAGGTAAAATCAGGAAGAACTAAAATCTTAACAATATGGAGTCTTCCTGTCCGAGAACATGGATTATCTCTCCACTCCCTTAGTTCTTTGATATCTTTCATCCAAGTTTTGTGGCTTTGCATGTATAGATCTTGTATATATTTTGAGAGGTTCATCCCTAAGTATTTCATCTTTGGAGGATGCTAATGGAGATGGCATGCATTTTAAATTTCAAACTTCTTTTGTTTTTGTTGATATAAAGGGAAGCTATTGACCTTTATATATGAACCATATATCCTGCAACTTTATGAGTTCCAGGAGGGCTTTCATTTATTCTTTTGGACTTTCTTGGTAGATGATCATGTCACCTGCAAAAACAGTTTTATTTCTTTCTTGTCAAAATGTATGCTGCTTATTTGAGATTCTAGGTTTATTGTATAAGGTAAGACTTCTATGTTAATTAAATGTGTCAACTTGATTAAGAAACGCCCAACTAAATTGGATCAGCATAGTCCTGGGTAATCTTGGCTGAAGGCTTTACTGAAGACAGAAGACCCATCCTGGCCACAAACCAATAAGCTTGTAGCTTGAATGGAATAAAAGGGAGACAAGGGAAGAAGGCCCGCTTCTGTTTCTTCAGAGGAGCTCCAGTCTTCATCTTCACCTTGGATGTCATCTCCTGGTTTCCAGCCGCACTCTTTGGCTTCATGATAAAGATCCGCACAGGACACTAGAAGTGCTCCCCAGCCTTTGGCCTTTGACTGGCTTCTTCACATGCTCAGCACACAGACATCTTTTTGCACTCTACCATTCCTGACTCCATAAAGGGCCATTATAAGCCTATCTTATAATCCCTTATATATGTATATATTGTCTGTCTGTCTGTTTGTTTGAGACAGTCTACTGTGTAGCTTGGGCTATATACCCTAGGTTGGCCTCAAATTCATGGTGATCCTCCTGCTTCATCTTTTTTTTTTTTCTCTGTATCAGGGATCAAACTCAGGACCTTGCACTTATAAGGCAGGTGTGGCTCCACTGAGCTAAATCCCTGGCCCCTGCCTCAGGTTCTTGAGTGCTGGGATTAGAGATGTGCAACACCATGTCTGGCTTTGCATTTATAAATCTTACATTAAATCTGTTTCTCTGGTGAGCACTGACTGAGACAACTTCCAAAACAATATCAAAAAAGCGATAACAGGCAACATCTTTGCCTTGCTCTTGATCTTAGCAGAAAAGCTTCAAGTTTCTCATTGTTAAATATGATAGTTTTATGGTATTTATAGACGTCCATTATCAAATTGAGGGAGTTTCCTTCTATTCCTAATTTTCTGAGAACTTTTATCATGAATGGGCGCTGAAGTTTGTCAAATGCTTTTTCTGCATCTATTGATGTAATATGTTC
>PVIR01015420.1:0-25661 GCA_004026965.1 Petromus typicus
TTATCATAATTTGTGGAGTGTGATCAGAGTAGTTAATGGAAGGGGAATTATAGCACTGGACACTTATATAAAAAAGGAATATCTAAAATTATTCATCTCAGTTTTTATTTAGAAAACTGGAAAAAGAAGAAAAATACAAACCTAGAGAAAAGAGAATATAGTAATAAGAAATAGAGTAATCAAAGAAATTGAAAACACAAAAGCAAATAAAAACCAATAAAACCAAAAGTGGTTCTTTTCAGAAAATTGATAAAACTCATAAAGCTCTAGCCACTAACCAAGGAAGAAAGGAAGTGTTCACAAATGAACTAGTACTTGATATTTTTATTCTTATTTTACTACTGATTTATTAAATGGCTATAATTGACTTTCCAGAGAACTTTTCCATTTCTTTGAAGGCTACTGAAAAACCTTCATGATGTTTCCATCTTTTTGAAATATGGAGCCATTTTCATGTATCTATTCAAATTTGGCTTTATTTAATGTACATACAAGTCAACAATGAAAAGAATAGGACATCTGACTGCCGTGAAAGAAGTGGGATGTACACATTATCGATATACTCATCCTCTGCCCTGGAAAGCGCCGGCCTACTTCGTCATAATGTCATTTCTGCCTGTTCAAGAAAAACTATCAGGGAACCTCATTTAAAAGGTTAATAGAAGAAATGATCCTTTGCAATTTATTTAAATGCCATTAAAAGCATTTGACCAAGGCATAGCATGAGTGGGTAGTGATTTTCATTTTCTACAATGTGTTATCTGTACTTTGCTTTTACTAGCATTCACTTTATATTAGTTGGGCATTTATACAAGTGATAAAGCTTTATTGAAGTGTAAATACAGGACATTTTGAAGCAGATTCAATTAACATCTAACATTGTGCTTTATTTTTAAACTTAAAATGCTATGAGACCAGTTTTGCATCCATAGTACGCAAGCATTTGAGCTGTACTGTCCAGTTAGCTAGTCAATAGCTTCATGGCACTATTTACATTTAAATTATTTGAAATTCAATAATTAAAAAGCATTTTTCTGTTGCAATAGACTCATTTTAGTAGTCAATGGCCAAATGTGGCTATGGGTTGCCGTATTAGAAAGGGCAGATACAAATATTTCTGTCATTAGAGATAGTCTCTGAAGCTCAGTTGACTGGGGTACTCAAAAGTTTGAGATTAGAAATCCTTGGTGTTTTTTCAAAGGCGTGGATGAAATTAATGATCAGTCACTTATGCTAGATTCTCTTTAAACATATTTTACAACAAAACACCAGTTGTGAGTTCACCTGGAGATTATTTCAACAGCCTCTTTCGTTAATCAGATGAAGGCAGAACATCCTGGGGGAATATTGTGGTTTGGTGGCAACTCAGCTATGGGCTGGTCGGTCAGCCAGTGCTGATGCTGCCAGTCATAGTCCAATCTGCAGACATGTTACTCACTTTTCATCTTACTATTCCTCTTGGATTCTTGAAGGTGATTTCATCCTTGTGATTTGATTAATGCTGGAAATACACATAAGTAAATGGCCAAGTTGTCAATAGTCATTGTGAGGTCATTGGTTATTGGTTAATTATGTCATTCCAAATTAATTCCTTTCAGAAAGGGGGGCAGAGCATCGTTCTCAAATGAGAATTGTATTTTCTGTAGGTAGCATTTTTCCATATATTTTTAATTTTATTTTTATAAGTGAGCATAATTTTATATTTCTGAGATTAAAGACCCACATTAATTACAAGTCAATAAAGAAAATTGCCCATTTGTCCACTGAGAGTGTGGTGTGAAATCCCCTGGATGGGACCATTTAAATGTCCAGTGTCCACTGTAGTGACTAAGAATGAAGAGAATGGTGAGCAAATCGATGGCAAAGTGGACTAAGGCTTAGCCTTTTCTTCTCTGCAGTTTCAGTGTCTTTGCTCATTTGGGGCTCCCGAAACACACCATAAACAATCGCTTACTTTTAGGTATCTAAAGAGCAATGCACTCACCTAAATGTCCATTGGTTTTTAGAGACCCATCCAAAACAGTGTTTTGGTTTCATATACCTCTGAGAGTTGTTAATTCAAAACAAAAAAATTTATATAAGCCTTATAATAAGAACTAGAAAAGATAAAATAGTATTTATGCTTCTATTAAGTTAAAACTATTTTGACAAACAGCTTTGAGTGACAATCCTCCTTATAAAGTTGCTTGTGAAGGAGTTTAAGCTTTCTGATAATTATGTCCAAAAGGGAGCTCAGGAAGAAAGCCAGATGGCTAAAGTGGCCACGGCAGGGAGAGTGAAAAGAACCTAACATTTTGCAGTAAAACAACCTCGTATGCCACAAATATTATTCATAAGACTCACGAGCTTCACAAGAAATTAGGATGTTTTGGCAAAGTAAGGGTCTAGAAAGAATTAAATGGGACACAAATTAATTTTCAAGTGATAGCCAACTTGAAGAGGAGTAGAGAGTATCTTTAGCGGTGATAAGAGATTTGCAGAATTGGAAGAACCTTATTAATTCTGATGTTGCAATTTCTCACTTGTGCTAAAATAATTTCCATAATGTTTATTAAAATATGTTTGGGGTATCTTCTCCAAGATAGCATTCTAGACCTTTTAGGTCTAAGGGCTAGCATCTCTAAAATAAAAAAGATGGAACCACTACTTTGTACTTATATGATTTGGAGGTTAAACAAAGTCTAACAAGCTCAAAGACACTACGGAAGAATAGAAAACAGAAGGTAATGAGTAGACTGTGTTACAAAGGGGAATCAGGGACTGTCTTAAGACAAGTGGACATTTGAGCACTATGTTAACTGAAGTGAAAGAGAAAGGCATGTAGATCATGGAGAAAAGAAGTTCCAGGAAGAAGAAATAATGAGGACCAAGAACTGGTGCTAGGAATTGTGGGGATTTCTAAAGACTGTGATGATGTCCTAGGAGTTGGCACAGGAAAGAGAAGGAGGGAATGGTAGAAGTCATGTGGCAAGTCATTCTGATGTGCAGCAGCCCATGACTTTGGACTAAGTAAGAAGTCAGAGTTTGAAGTGAAATGATATGTTACCAGAAGAATTTGAGCCAAGGACTGACCTGACTAGATTCATTTTTGAAAAGATCTTGTTGGTTCTATGCAGGAGACAGACCACATGTCACATGTGGATGCAGGGATATCATCCAAAGACGACTGAAATCAGCCAACCACAAGACACCAGCAGCTGAGTAGGCTGTGGACGTGGTGTAAGTGATACAGAATGGAGAAAATGGAGAAATAGCCCATGTTTATTATGAAAACCAAGTGGCCAAGGATTTGCTCTTGTATTGGATGTAAAATATGAGGAAAGAGAAGAGGTATGTGTGATTATTTGATTTTTGTGGAACAATTGCCATAGAGATTTTTTAAAAGTAGAGGAAGAAGAACAAGTCAGGCAGCGTCACAGCTAATTTGAGGCATGGAAAATTGGATGTGACTATTTTGACATCCAAAAATTAATCTCCATATGCAGGGAGATACACTGAGATCATCTTCTACTTCAGATCCTGGGAGTCATTGATGTCACCAACTTTTAAGTCAATGGAATCCCAAGCTAGCCAGCCCTAAGTGTCAGAACATTTCACTAAATTAAGGCAAAATTATCCTATTTGTACTTTATACCCAGTAAACATTATGCAAGAAAAAATGGGGTGATTCATAAGCTGCACACATTTGCAGATCATCTTATCCCCTTGGTAATTTCTGGCCCAGACTAAGCACTGTACTTCCACCATTCTCATTTCAAATGGTTCTGTAGCTATGGTTTGTTCTCTTAAAAGATTCTTAATGAACATAAATAACACATTAGGCAGAATTTGATGAACGGGGTATCTCTGGACGTTCTTTTTCTGTCTTTAGTAGTGTTAAGCATATAATAATTTCAAGGCTACATATTTTATTTAACTCTGTGCTGTAGCATTAAAAACTGATTTTTTCTAGCTGTGATTGGTTTTTCTCTTGCTCTCTGATTAGCATTGAGCTCTAACTGTATTTCCAGTAAAGGCACCAATCTCTTCCTCAGAATAATTATTGCTGTACAAGAGAGGGAGGGGCCGTGGAAAAAAGCAGTCATTAGCATGGTTGTCTAGAAGCCAAAAAAAGCATTCAAAATAATAGGAAGGACAGGAGAAATAAATGAAAATATTATCTATGATGACATTTGATTTAGGGGAGAAAATAGCTGAAATAACTGGTGCAGCCTTGACAATGAAACAGTCTTTTTCTCTAAAGAATTCTCTTGAAAGTCCAGCAAAAACTGAACTTGAAGATTAGCGATCATGTTACTGCAGAAGCTGGATGTCTTGACCATAATTGCACTGTGTTTTTAAAAAGTATTTTATTTAGCCATTTCCTTGTTTCTGTAGAAGCTCACTTTTTGCCCACATATTTTCTCTGGTATTTGTTTATATACAAGAGCTATTCATTTTTAAAGTTATTTTTTACTATTACATGTTGAATGCTATATTAGCTCATCAGTTATCTGAGCTTTGAAGGCAAGATTTGGTGTGGAATATTGATGACAGATGTGCCCGTGACTCAGTACTTTGCTTTCCTTTATATTCTATCTATTGGTGAGTCTGTACCACCAGGTGATCCCAGTATTACAATGGAATAAATGGTAGCATTTGCTGAGTGTAGAACAACATAAGGCACATGCGAAGTGTCTTAAAAGTGCATTGTGTCTGACATAACTCGGGCCCTTCTTTTGAGTTCTCTCCGAAAAGCAAGACTAAATTTAAAGTTCAGATGTATTTAATGGTAAAGGACAACAAGGAGCTTTTAAAGTCTTACAGCTCAGTGTCATGCATTTTCCAGAGACTGTACCTCACAATTTTTCTGTCCAACATCGTTTATTCCCTAATACTTCCAGATTTGTTGCCTCATCCACCTGATTTATTTCTTTGTTCTTCAGCCTATTGAGAATTTTAATAGCTGCTGTATTTCCATTACCCATTTCAAAATGGAAAATGTCACTATGTAAAGGGTAAAACTCAAAACCTTTGATATGAAAAGTAGGATATAGCAAATAAAAATCTTATTAGAGTGCTTTAAAGGCAATAAAAACTAAGAATCAAGCAAAGAGAAGGGATTGTATTAATTAAGTTTTATGAAAGTACTAGGTACAGTAACAATTGAATCACAGGGCGATGGAAATGTAAATTTTCAAATATATTTTAGATTGATAATTTTAAGAGGAAATAGTCAATTCATCTAGTTTCTTTTCTGGTAGATTATCCTTTCAAGCCCTTAAAGCTGGTGCCAACCCTGTGAGATCCAAGCTATAGCTGTTCAGAGAGAAGACATGATTTGATTTTTCTGGACTGCAAGGATGAGGCTGTGTAGAATAAGGCGAGTATGATGATGGCTTGCTCACCTGAGAAGTCACATACATGTGGTTCTGACACTGTCTGTGACATCAAATACTCTCTACTCATAACTGAAGGGAATTTGCTTTTGAAACATGATAGCACTTGAGAATAACTGAATCTCTTTAGTAGAATTATCTACATAAGGTTATTAAAAAGTTCTTTTAGATAGAGATAGTTCTAAGGAACTACCACTTGACTGTAAGTTCCACGAAGATACAATTTTTGATCTGAGTTTTTTCTGCAACACTCTATGATAATTAGCATCTAAAGAGTTTTCAGTGAATGTTTGTTGTTCTTAATATGATTCTGACATCAGCTGATACAGCTTTCTTTTCTAATAATTAATTGGATCACTGCATAAAGATAACTAACTGTGGGTACAGATCTTCATCTCAGTTCTTTAATTTTCCTGATCCTTTTTTATTCAAATATATATTTCTTTTGAGCCTCTGTGTGTTTCACATGAAAGTTTAACTGAATTAGACTGGATATTCTGATTAATAACAGAGAATGAGTCTTTCTGGTTATAGCTCAGGGTTGACAAGAAAGTTGATGTTCAGTCTAATATACATGCACATGAATGTATCCCGCAAATATCTTTGCTACCATCAAAGACAGAATTACTTGAATTCAGCTAGATTTGTTTCCCTTCATCGAATTAGTACTGATACTGCTGTCACATCAGGATCGTCTGCTGCACTGTGGGTTTGCTCTCTGAGTGAAGTAGCAGGAAGTGCTTCAGCTGGGGCCTGGGAAAATGCCTTCAGAAGAGTATATGGACACTCTCGTGGGCAGAGGGTGCCAGCGCTTCTCTCCGCGTGTCTCTGTCTCTTTTGCTGTTTCACACTTCCGTTGCCTATCATTGACCACTTGCCCATTTCCACCTAACTCTACCAGGGCCCACTGCCATTTCCTATTCCCACAAGTTGACCATCTGATGAGAACTGAATCAGTTAGTCTCCAGCGAGCAATTTATCTTTCCCTAAAAGAGATAATGAATCTGCCAAGAAAGCTCGTGGGAGGAAGGGGCATTTAAATAAAGGCGTAGAGTCAGCCCCTGTACGATATGAGTTCCATGAGAACAAGACCAAAGCTTGGATCATTCTGCACAATATCCTGATACTCAGGATAGCTCCCAGGTCAGAATAGGAGCCCAACAAGTATTTATGAATGAAGAAAAGAATATCAGAAATTATATGCCATGAGAGCCACTGGCAATCATCTATGTAAAACAATCAATGATTGTGAAATGGTACCAAAACACAAAGAGCTATACAGAGAATTCAAAGGGCAAGGATCTCTGTCTTGTGTGGGAAGTCTTCAGTTGTTTATTTGTTTGTTTTTGAGACAGGGTCGCGCTATGTAGCTCAGCCTAGCCTCCTAGTCTCTGGGCTGAGATTTAGGTGACAAAAGAGAACATGTCAAGTATCATTCAAATAAATTAAAAATATTTGCCTTTGTAATTTGAGGCACTTGCATTAACATCAATGCTTATTTTACTTTTGATTCTACAGGTACTTTCTAAAGGATAATAGTAATCCAACTTTAAATTCCATGAAGGTAGTGTTGCTCACTTTGGTTATTAACATTTTAGCCAGAACACGGTACATTATTCATCAGTTGTTTCACATTATGTCTGAGTGAGGGCTGGAAGCTGGCCTTGTGACTTCCGGTGCAGCAGCAGAGCTGATGGACTGACGGCCTGGGGCCGCTTTGGACCGGCTGGTAGGAAGCTGAGCTGAATACAAAACAGCATCCCTCCATCCATCAGGGACCAAAGGCAGACATTTCAAATTCCTTTACATTTTTTGAAATAAAATTCAACTAAAAATCACCAGGGGAACTTAATATTAATAAGATAAATGCTTCTAAAATTTCCTGGGAAATTGCTGAGGAGCAGGAGTACAAGATTCAGTTCAGAATTTATAATCTGTAACTACCTGAGAAAAACCGAAACCTCATATGCTAAATATACCAACAAACTATATGTTCTCAGAAGGAAACAAGTTCAACTTTACTGAAGGCAAAAGCCATGCTTGGCTGGGCTGAGTTCAGCCATGCCCACTTGTCGTGACTCCTCCTTTGGACCTGCGATCGCTTACCTCTCTGCATGCTTCAACCAATCTGTGACTGACCGACCCGTATGTTTATGCCCTCTGCCACTGACTATATAAATGACTGTTCTTGCAATAAAAGCAGAAGTGTACTCTGAAACGCTCGCCAGAGTCTGCGTGGTGTCCCTGTACACTCACTCTACTGGTCCGAGTTTCCATTACCCCCAAAAGCACAACACTTTACTACCTAGAAACAGAAAGAATAATAGTTAAAGGAAGTAAGGATGGAGAAGAAGAAGTGATAGAAGGATGGCTATTTATGAGTATTTGGAAGCAATATTTCAATCATTTACTTGAACATTTAAAAAAGTACAACAAATTCTCTGGTATCAAACTAGAGCAGTCAAAATAAGCATTTTCCGTATGCGTTGATTTATTCTCTGAAAATCAGTCACACATACAGTTACTTAATTCTTCCCAGAATTTGCCAGTCAAAATTCGTACAGCAGCCCACAATATTTTCCACCAAGTTTTAAACAGCAGCTCCCAGTAAATATCCCAGCAGCCTCCTCGGTGCAGACAGCCGCCTGGACCAACCTCCAGGATCACATGTTGGAGGAATAACCAGGAAACCAAGGCATTCATCTGACAAGAGGCTAAATGCAGGTTTCTCGGGGGAGAGTCATAAATGATGCTCTAAGATTCCAAAATGATGCTGTGTTTTTTTAAAGCAGCTGGTCTGTGGAGAGGGGTTAAATCAGACAGTGAAAACACTGAAAATCTGAAGCTACCCCAGAAATTAAAATAAAAATACAAAATCACAGTAGCTGCCACAGCTCTCTAGGGAAAATTTAGGTATAAACTCTAAACCAAAATAGTTGCTCTGTCTCCTAACCTACCTGTGACAAACAGAAATGGAAGTGTGGGTCAAGGAAGAGGAGGCTTTTGCCTTTCTGGGTGGACAGGAAATTTCACAAAAGGATGTGGCTTGTACAGCTTTCTACTGTGACGCTGATGGTAAAGTATCTTGGGATAATAAGCTACCTAACAACCTCAAATAGAAAGATGCTTTCAAAGTATGACTGAAATGATCTCAAACTCTATATAACTTTCCCCTTAAAATCCCTAATTTATCTAGATAAAAACTTCTGTGAAACAGGATACTCTCTGATGATTTTCTTAACTAGATAAACCATTGTGTGTGCATGTAAGTCTGTGTGCGTGTGTGCATGTGTGCTTTGAGTGTAATAGGATCAGTAAGGTTGCAATTGCAATGGCATGATCAGTTCTTCATTAATAGTCTCGTGAGGAAGAACTAATGACAGCTCACTATTTATTTAAACATTGTCTAAATATTCCATCCAGTATTGAAAGTGGTAACACTGGAATTTCCCACTACTACTGAGTTCCTGACAATTCTTGCCTCTATTAGTATTTATTATATAGATGTAGATGCTTTATGTTGGGTACTTTTTAAGTTGGTGTACACAGGATAGACACCATCAATAAGAGGTTCATTGGAAGAGTTGGCAGACATCTGTACAGAGTCTGCAAAGCTGCTCAGCTACTCTCTGGAAATACAAACAATGGTGATATAATGCAGCTCATGGTCAGAGCCCTGGAATCAGGGCACTAACGGGGCAAATCAGTCATGGTGACATACAAAGGCAGGGCAAGTTCAAGGTTTCAGTTCAACCAGGCTGAATGTTCCCTCCTGTCACGTTTTCATTCTATTTAGGCTCCTAGTGGATTGGCTGTTGCCATTTCATGAGAGGACCATCTGTTTTTAGTCACTTCATTAATTCAAAAGCTTATTTATGGCAGAAACTGTCTTAGAGACAAATGCAAATGAGGTTTTTCCAAGGCTCTAGACACCCTCTAGCCTAATCAAGTCCATGCATCGAAATTAAACATCAGTGGGCAAATGTATTTGTCATTGGTATGTCTTCCGGTTTCGTAAAATTTTATCCTTATATAATTACTTTTCTTCATCTAGAGATGCGTTTTGGCAATGTCGCTTTTATCTGCTACAGGTATAATGATGAGGCGCAGGACATCATTTTTCATCCTTTCCCTTTCCGCTTGTGTTTTCTTCCCTCCAAAGTGAGTTTCTTAGCAACAGCATACACCGAAGGGTAGTGGGTTTTTATTCACCCAGCTACCTTGTTTCTTCATTCAGAAGTTTAATCCATTTACAGTTAAAATAATTATTGCAGGGAAGTGACTTGCGATTGGCATTTTGTGAAATGATTCTGGGGGTGGGGTTTGTTCTGTCTCTTGCTATTGATCTGTGAGCTCCACTGCGTTGTTTGCTGATGTATTCATCAGCTTTCCTATTGCTGAGCAAGTACACGGTGCAGTGCAAAGAAGGATGGATATATTTGGCTTATGATTTCAAAGATTCAATCCCAGGCTGGCTCCAAGGCAAGAGCATCATGGCCCAAAGGTATATTGAAGCAAAGCTGCTAATTCCACAGCGGCTGAGTAGCAGAGCAAGAGACACAGCAGAGATGATGGGAATAGACACCAATAATGTACATTCCAAGGTCACCCCTTATGACATCCCCAAAAATGTGCTAATCCCTGAAGGGCTTCCAAAGTCCATCGGGTTGACAAGCAAGTTTAACCATCACAGGTAATTTGTATTGATTTTGTTATCTTTTCCTTTTCTTTTGTATAATTTACATAGGTATTTTCTTTATGGTTGCCATGGTCTTACATAGAATATCTCAAGGTAACAAAAGTCTTAATCTGATAGCAACTTATGCACTTGTAGAATCTGACACATTTACCTCTCCTGCCTCATATATTTACATCTATATTGAGTATTCATAAACATAATTTTAATTAAAGTTATTTAAAACACTTTTGTCTTTTATACTTGAATTCAAATGATTTATGGACAACTCATAATAATACAGTATTCAATACCAGTCTATGGAGTTACTTTTACTTCTAAAGTTTCTCATGCTTTAATGTTTCTGTTTATTTTCCTTTTGTTTCAACTTGAAGAACACTTCTTTAACAGTTCTAGTAAAGTTGGTTTAGTTGTGGTTTGTCTCAGAAGGTCTATCTACAGTTCATGGTGATTACATTTATAATGTGGAATTAGTACATGTACATAATACATGTTAATTCCTTTTCGTCTCCTATCCCTCTTCCTCCACCCTCCTCCTTCCAATTCTTGGTTCCTTCGCATTAGCAAAAGCTCCATTTCCATTTTTTTCTTCAAATCTTCTTTTTCTATCCCTTCCCTTCCTCTTCCCTCCTTCTGTCTCTTGTTCTCCTCCCCATTTGAAGAACAATTCCCTACTTCCTACTGTCTTTTTATTGAAGCAGTTTTGTTGAGCTCAGTATTCTTGTTTGGAAGTTTTTCTCCACCCTATTATTACTTGAGATATATGATCCCACTTCCTTTGGGATGGTAAAGTTTCTTCTGGTGAAAGCCATATGCTTGGATGTTCCCTTTATGTGACTTGTCACTTTCCTTTTGCTGTTTTCAACACTGTCTTTGTCTTTGACAATTTGCTCATGTGCTTTGGTGAGCATTTCTTGGTTGTCATCCCATTTGGTATCCCGTGGCCTGCTTGCTTCTGGGTGTCGTACCCTTTCCCGATTACGGAAGGCTTTAGTTATTATTTCTTGAAAAATCCTTTCTGTTCCCTTTCTCTTGTTCCTGAATACTTTCTATGATGTTTATTGTTCTGTTTGATGTTCTTCCCAAATCCCTTAGACTATACTCTTTTTTTGATATTTGATAATTATCAATTTTGCTAATCCTTCTTCTGCTTGGTCTAATCTGCTTTAGAGCCATTCTCCTGGATGTTTTTGTTCAGGCATTGTACTCTTCCACTCTACTCTTTACATTTGGTCCCTTTTTATGTTTTCAGTCTCTGTTGAAATTCTAACTTTATTCATGCACTATTATTCTACCAGCAATGAGTTTTATGAGCATTACTTTGAATTATCTGATGTATAAAACACACATCCCCATTGCATTAGTGTAAACTGGGCATTTATATTTATGTAGAACACATCTTGTTTATCCATTTATCTTAATCCTCTCTTAGTGACTCCATCTGCATGGACTGTCCTTGTCCTTGGTGCCCCTGAGGTGGTCAGCATGAAGAATTCCATCAAAGTCTGAGTCAGGTCACATAGAAAGCAGTCCTTCAAATAGCTGCCAGAAAACCATGAATACTAGATGTGTCGCCCTCTTCCTTTTCCCCTTGAGGAGAAGCTGGGCGATGGAGCCTCTATCATCAACTTGCTCTGCTGTGGGCCAGGAAGCAGAGCTCTGGCAAATGTGTGCATGCTTGTTCAAACCATATGCTCCTTCCAACTGTCATGTTTGTTTGGCATAGTCTCCTGTGGCCAAGCAAAAGCCGGTCCACGTGTAGTGCCAGAGGGAATGAGTTCTGGGCAGAGCTCACGGCCCCGTCAAATGGCTGCTTTATTTCCTGCAATCCCTGGGTGACTTGTGAATGCTGGGCCATTAGCTCCTGGAGACAGGAGAGTCAGAGACAACACCCACAGACACTAGCAAGGTAAAAGGGGGTGCTAGATGTATAGTTCAATGACTTTATTCCTCAGGGAGAGCCAAGAATTGAGAATTCTTTCCCAATTATTTGATATTGTATGGATGAAAGGGTTTCTAGGAAGAGTATATATCTGCATTTTATATCAATTTTAATATGGTCATTTTCCAGTTCTCTGGGTTGTTAATCTTACAGCGAGTTTTTGGAGTTCTCACCCAAGGAATTACCATGTGAGGTTGTATGTCCATGAAAGCCCTCCTAGCTCACCATCTTGTGGATATTCAATATTTGTATGTATTGTAAGTAATCAGATTTATTTTCTGGCTGAAAGTATTCTATTGGTTATTGTATAATACCTTTTGAACTCTATGCATTCTTTTCTGAATTGAATTCTTTATTAGTACATTTTATATACACATCATGATCACACTCAGCAGTGACAATTTATACCAGTATATGACACGACTTCTCATTTTTCCCATTCCCCTACCAAATGTACAACCACCGCATCCTCTATATACATATGCTTAGTTTCCTTTTTTTAACCATCATAATTTTTCTTTCCCCTCATTACCATTAGCTTTTTCACTTTGAATATTTTCTACTTCATAATATCTAGCATACATTCTGGAACTCATTTACATCTTCAGATTCCCCTACCAGAGAAAAGATATGGTATCTACACATTTGTAACCTATCTATTTCACTTATGAGTATGTCCTGAAGGTACATCCATTTGAGTATGAATAACTAAAGCTTATCATTCCTTATGGAAGAATAATACTCCTTTTCATTAAAACATTACATTTTCTTTATCCAGTCTCCAGTTGATGGGCATTGGGTTTTTTCCAAGATTTAACTATCAAAAACTGAGCTTCTATAAACATGGATGCACAAATATTGCTATGATATGAATATTTTAATTCTTTAATGTATATACCTAGCAGGGAATGGCAAGGTCAAATGGAAACTCTAATCATAGTTTTTGTGGAATCTCCACACTGATCTCCATAGTGGTTGCACCAGACTACCTTCTTACCAACAGTGGAGAAGGGTTCCTTCCTCCCCGCAGCCTTGCCAGCATTTGTTGCTGGTTAATTTCACAATAGCAGCCATTTTTTGTGGAGTGAGATGAAATCTCAGTGTTGTTTTCATCTGCATCTCTCAAATGAGCAGTGATGTTGGTCATATACTTTATATAATTCTTGGCTGTTTTTACTTTCTTTTCAGATGCCTATTTTTGAAATGAGTTGATATCCAATATTTATCTGTGTCTTAAGTCAGATATATGTGAGAGTGCCTAACATCCAATTTATTTCTCATGTTTTATTATCTTATTTTTGGATATACTTTCTAGCTTGAAAAATTCGTAATTACAGTACAATAATTTCTCACTATGACTTATGTTTACTCACATGCATTAGCTAAAGAATCATTCAATTTATTCATTTATTTTTTGGTAAAAACTGAAATGGAATAAGAATAACCTCTGGAAAACTTTGACCAATAATTAATTCCAAGTTCAATCTCTTAAAACTTCATTATCCAATATAAATTGTCTCGTGTATTTCACATGCCATTCATTCCTTTTCGTTGCTTGTGTGATCTAGTGACCTTTGAGTCATTCTAATAAAAGATAGATTAATGGAGAAACTGGGCTAAGAAATAATACTGTGTGTCACAGAAAACAACCTACAGAAGTACATGTGCACATATGCAGAAGGCTCATTGTTTGCCAGATGGTGAAAAGCTGAATCTGACAGTAAGATAGTACATTAAGATAGACTGTCATTGCATGAAAATAATAGCACTCCAGCTTCATGTAAGTTTAGAAAGTGAAAATCCTCCAGCTGCTGAGTAGTACATGACAAACAAGCCTATTTTCAGAAGAATTTTTAAAAGGAGGCTGGAATTGGAAGAAGTGGGGATTGGCACTACTGACCTGCTACTATAATTATTAATTATCTCCTTTAATTAGCTATTGTTTATGCATCACTACACAGGTGAAAAAATTCTTTGTCACAATTTTCGATTAGAATGTATTTTTGGATATACAAATTTATTCAAGAAAATAGGGGAAAAAAACATATCTAGACTCCTTCTAAGTATCTTTCCTAAAGAATTGAAGACACATTACACTGCTACATGTGTCCCCATGTTTATAGAAGCACAGTTCACCATAGTTAAATCTTGGAACAGGCCTACACATGCACTGACAGATAAATGGATAGAGAAAATATGGTATTTATATCCAATGGGCACTACACTGCCATAAAGAAGAATAAACTTGAGTCATTCGTGGTGAATGGGTGCACCTTGAGAATATAATATTAGGTGAAATGAATCACACAAGAGGTTAAATATTTAATGATTTTTTCCTATAAGAGAAACACAAAGTATAAATAAAGAATAAAATAAAAGAAAGATAATATGAAATAGGGAAACCTTTAAATGCAAAGGGGGTCAAGAGATGAAACGAGTGCAGGGTAAAGGAAAAAGGGATAAAAAATGGAAAACATAGAGACAGAGCTTTTGCAAATGGGAAGGGCAGTAAGAGATCCACAGAGCAGGGCAGAATGGGAGAGGTTGGGGATGATGAAAACACGTTAAGTCCAAGTACCAACTCTGTACAATAAATGTGATTGCAATGATGAGAATGTACTTAATTTATTTAAAAAATACTTGCATCATTGGAACATAGCTCCGGGAGTCTAAAATCTTTAAAAAGAGAATTGGCAATGAACGTAACAGTTTTATACTAGCATCAAATCATGTTTGCACTTGAACTTTTACAAGTGTGTTAATCTGGCTAAAAGCCTGGATGAACTAGATATTGGGATATGTTAGTGTAACCCCAATACAATGGAAGGCTGAGGTAGGAGATTGCAAGTCTGAGCCTAGTGTAGAAAACTTAGTGACTCTGAAAAATCTTACCTCAAAACAAAAAATGAAATGGTACTGGGGATGTAGCACAGTGCAAAGATCATGAGCTCAATTCCCAGTACCAAAGTGAATAAATAAAATAAAAATAAATAAATGCCTTGGTGATAGGTCTTTCTGGGGAATAATTTATGGGAATTGAGCTTATACTTGGAAGCACTGATTTGAGGCATTAGAAAACACTGATACTTTCTTATATAATAAAAATTCTTCTCTACATTCAGTAATATTGATTGCAAAAATAAACTTACTTCTCATTGGTTCTGTGCAGCTGAGCTGTGACACTGTATTTGTGATCTCCCGAAGAGATCTACTAAAATAGTCTGTGTGCCTTTTCATTTCCTACTCTTGTGTGATCGTGAGGGAATCAGAAATATCTTCCTAAAGTAAGCAAACAAATTTTATGTATATGGGGGGGTGGTAGGGTGGGTAGGGCTATGGGAAAAAATGAGAATTAAGTTGTGTCTTATACTGGTACAAATCCCCATTATGGAGTGCAATCATGATGTGTATATTTAATGTACCAATAAAGATTAAAAAACAAAAAAAAAATATCTTCCTTTGTGCAGTACCCTCAACATGCCCTCAGATCATGTCCATATACTCTAAACTCTGAAAGATATAACTGATAAAATTATTTGTATTGGAAAAGTTCTAATTCCTATGGTATGATTACCTCAATGACTGGATTATTCACTTTTTAAAAGTGAGTACATTTCAACAATCAACTCTTTAAAAATGTGAATAGGAAACACGGCGGTATAAGGTGCACAACCTCGGAACGGGCGACCGTAAACACACTTTGCACTGCGTGGATCATGCAGCAGGAACACAGGGTGTGTATTTCAAAACTCCAGCACATCTATGTCCTACAAGGACAAACAAGCTCAGATTTCATCTTTAAAAATGGATGATCAATAAATCATTTTTTAAAAGAAGCTAAGTAATTACTAGCTGAAGCTTGAAGGAATAGCATCCTTGTTTACATATTAACAGACAGTTCCGCCAATAATTTCTGTCATGGGCTTCTACATCCTAAACATGATAAATTACAGTAGTAATTCAGACTGATCTTTCTAATGCATGATAAAAAGTCATTGTAAAGTCTAAAAAATACACATTTACTTATTTAGAAAAATGTAGCGCTAACTTATGAATTAAATGTAAAGAATCTTCAACTAGGAGGGACACCTAAATTTAGAGAATAATAACTTTTGTTAAAAACAAATACACCATTATATTTTACTTTTGTTTCTTTTTTGTTTCATTTTGTTCTGTTCAAACAGGATCTCGCTCTAGTCCTGGGGAGCCTTGAACTTGCTACGAATCCCAGAGAGTGCTCCTGCTGGTGATCCTCCTGACTCAGCCTTCTGAGTGCTGGGATGACAGGTTATTACCACCACGCCTAGCTGTTAGATTCTTAATATAGGTTGTGTTTAAATTTTCTAACAGACAGGAATAAAGTGGAATCAGAACATGTATCCACTTCGAGAAACTTGAGACAAACATTAAATTGCCACCTGCAATTCCAGAGGCCCCTGAGGGCTGCTTCTACGAGCAAACATAGGTGAGGGGTCAGCCTCACTGGAACAGAACACATTAGCCCCACAAACTAGCCGGTGATCATTGGGAACCAAATGTGGATTCTCCGGGATGAGAAATAACTGACATCCTAATATTTTGAGGGCCATCAACAAATCCAAATGCTTTCTGTTTTCCATTGCTCTTTGACAAATAAGTTATTTTTATCATGTGATTTTACTTGTGTTGTTCAAATCTACATGCTGATTGATTTTTTGGTTCACTTATTCTATCATTGTAGAAGACTGTGTTAAAAAGTCTACTGTTGTTGATTTGTTTATCTCTATTTGTGTCCAAATTTATTTTTTGTATTTTGAGGCCATTTTGTTGAGTGTAAAAATTCAGAATTGCATTTTCCTATTGAATTACTTTTTCTTCTTGAAATTTCTCAGTCTGGAATAATGTTTGCTTTTCAGCCCTATTGATACATACCTTGTATTATCACTTGTATGTCACTATCTGACAAACAGAAGAACATTATGTTTTTATCACATACATGCTTATATCTGCCTTTTAATTATAACTTTGGGTATCTTAATGTACTTAATTTATGCTTTCTATATATACTTTAGTTTAACATATTTTTCTATTTGTAAATTTGTGTATGTAAATTTCTCAATTCCTTATTATTTGTTTTGTTCTTACATATTATCTTTTTTATTCTTACTCATTTAAAAACTTCTTAGTTTCCTCATTCATTTAGGCAGTTTTTTTCTTTTTCATATTCATTTAGGCAGTTCTTACTTTTCCACAAAAACTAAACAGAGCACCGCAATACCTGAAAACATTTAAACTAAACACAGAGGTCCAGCAAGTGTTCCAAGTTTTCTCTCAGAAGCAATTCTCATTCAGCAAAGAAACAATTAATGAAAAGGTCTTGTCTTATTTATCAGAAAAACTCAGAGCAGCAGGAAACGGAGGCAACTCGAACAGGTAAACCACAGTGCTGAAGAGTAGAATCTCCCTGAATAACAAGTTCCAGGATCTGTGCAGAGAACGCTTAAGCCTGCTGCTGAAAACCAAAGTATTCCTGAGTGTATTCGACTGATCAAATTTACAGGAGATTGAGGCAGGAAGAAGTATGCGCAGAAGTCTGGGGAAGAGAAAAATATGAAAGACAAAGCTCAAACTCTACATGAGCAACCTCTGAATATCTGTCAAGACTCAGAGGTGTGGGGAGAATCTCTCCATAAGGGAACAAACAGCAGGGAAGGTGAGTGACATAAACAGGTGTTGGATTGACCTTGAATCTGTGAGAAAGTTGAACCCGACAGGAAACTGTTATATGAACACTTTCTAGAGTTCACACAGAGCTAAAAAGATACTTGATGACCAGGTAACCAGAATTAAGAGATACTAGGTAAGAGATGTTACATAGTTGGGAGCTTCATTAAGGGTGATGCCTTATCAGCAACATTAAATTAGACCTAGACTTACCCTTACAGACCTCAAAATCAGCTCATGACAAAGTGACTTGCGACACAGTAACTTGTTCCTCACTGCCACAAGTCTCAATATTTTAAACTTCCCTCCCTCAGCATAACAATCAAATGTCTGTCTCAAATTAAAAATCACCAGGCACCTAAAAATTGAAAATAAAACAGGCAAATGTGTCCTGTGACAAGTATATTTTAAATAAATTTATAGAAGCACTGAAGAATGTGTGCAGCCTGCCTTCTGGTGCCCTTTTCTAACACTTCCCATGTTCTTCCCAGCTGCCATGAAATAAGAAACTTTGATTTACCACACCCCATGGCCCCGATGGCTCCGCCTTGCAGCCATCTGCCATGAACTGGAGCCGAACACATTAAATCTTTCCCCCTTCAAGCTATGGGTGAGAGGGATTATGCTCAGTCCTGAGCACAGCGACTCACACGGAGAACTGGTGTCAAACACGATCCTGTCGCTGCGACTATACTTTACCACATGGTTTAAAAGCTTTGAGGAGTAGTTTGTGTGGAAAGTTAGGAAAGGTTTAGAGATGCTAGAGGAGGTCTCAAATGCAGCAAGCAGTCTCATGAGTGATTCTGGTCAGAGTTTAGAAGAACACATACCGATAGAAAGACAGACAGTAAAGGCCAGGCTCAGGAGGTTCCAGGTGGGAGCTAGGACTCCAGAGGCAGATGGGCTGGAAGGTATTTGTGCACAATGCACTCTGACTGAAAATTTGTGAATGTTTTGCCCATGTTATGAGATTCTTGTGAAAGGCTGAAATTAAATAATTAATCTGGTGGAGGGTGTTTTGACGTAGCCTAAAATTCAGGTCGTGGTATGGGTATTGATCATGGACTTAAACTATGAGTAAATTAAACCCCTCCTTCTTTAAATTGAGGGTGTTGGGCCCTGTGTCTCACCAATAAGAAAGCTGACTATAAAGTAGTAAAGGAGTAAATTATTTTTAAAATGCTCAAAATTTAGGAAAACTCTAGCTTAATAAGAGAAATTAAAGATATACAATATATCAAATGACATTTTAAGATAAAAATCAGAATATTTGACTTTTTAAAATAATTGGAAAGAATATAATAGTTTAGTGTAGATGAAAGAAAAATGAACTCCAGGAAGCATCAAAAAATATTCAAAATGAAACACAGTTAAATAATTTCGATCCCAGTTGCTTGAGGTAAAACTTCAAATGGCCTAGTATCAAGTAAATGTAAAGTCACTTTCAGAAGCTGTGGAAAAATATTTGATGAAATAATGGCTAGAAACTCTGAATGTCGTGAAAATGATAAACTACCAGATTTTAGCAACTGAATGAAACCCAGGCTGTACAAACAGAAAGAAAATCTAGGCAAGAGATATAAGAATTACTGTGAAGAGGATAAATGAAAAACAAGTAGCAGAAATAAGTACTCTAAAGGGAGGAGAGTTCTGGAGATTCCTCACTAACAATATGAACCCAATGAGAGTTTAATCATATTGGTAATGTGCAAAAAACAAACAGAAAGCTTCCTGGGCTGACTTAAAGTTAGAGCCAGTAAAATGTCCTTCAAAATGGAATATTAAATAGATACATTTTGGCAAATAAAATGTAAGATAATTCATTAATAACAAACCTGTGCCCTAAGAGTGCTAAAGGAATATCCCGAGGCTGAAGAATAGAAACCTTGACCCAAGAACAGAATAAGTTACAAATGGGTGCATAATACTGACTTAAAATCTCCCTCAACAAATATTTCAGTTTCTTTAAAAAATTCAAAATAAAAAGTGAGATATAATTTTACAAAGATAAATAAAATACAGCATGTTATTTCAGTTTCCATGTAGTTAAGATAAAATATTTGAGTTTAGATGTATCAAATGCATTTCCAGATTATGATATTTTAAATTTACATGAGTTCTATCCGTAACCTCTTTGTAAGAGAAAGAAAATCTATCTATATATAAATATGAATGATTAAATAGATTTTAAGAAATTACTTAGAAAATAATTTAGCACAGTAGGTGTTGCTCACAGCACTATTTCTTTGATGCTCTGTAACTTTGATTCTGCACTTCTGACTTGTGTTCAGTAGAATTCCAGTTTTCTTCCAGAATCAACTATTATTTGAAGCATTTCACACTCTTTCTTTTTTTACTGTCAATAGTTTACTTCCTCATTCAAGGACCATTTCCTAAACACTTGTTCCTGACATGCCTGGAAAAGGCCCTCAAGGACTGGTACTAGGCAGGAGTCATATGATGGGAACATACACTTATAAGAAATCATATTGTATGAGACACTACGTACGGACTCACAAGGAAGGAATCTGGATCTGGAGGGGAACTTCAAAGCACCTTTTCTGAGTGTTAAAGATAGACTACACCACACATCTCCTTGGCCTTTTGCTCACTCCTCAAGCCACAGTAAGACTTCTCTTTTTTTTTTTTTTTTTTTTGAGACGAGGTCTCGCTGTGTGGTTCAGGCTGGCACTCAGCTCAGCCTCAAACTCACATCTCAGCAATCCTCCTGCCTCTGCCTCCCGAGTGCTGGGATTACAGGCGTGAGCCACCATGCCCGGCACTGTGGTATGTGGTACTGGTTGCTGCTGGGCGTGAGTCTCCACACCCAGTATTGTTATGTGGTTACCGGGGAATCGAACCTGGGTCCTTGCACTTGCAAGACAGGCGCCGGAACCACTGAGCTAACTCCCCGGCCCAACAGTAAGACTTCTCTTAACATCTACTCTAACTAATAGATGCAAGGGCACATTGTGTCCCAGAGCCTGATGAAAAATGTCTATAGTACACTTGTATTAGGGCTAATTTTTACCACATCTTCAATATCACAAGAGGCAATTTTTGTTGCAAATTCAGAAATATAGCAATTCATGTAAATGAAATCCCTCTGTATTTTGAGCATCTCAACATTTCTTAGTTTTTAGACATGTTAAGATCATAAGATATCTTGTTCACATGTGCACTTTGGTTGAGATAATTCTTCTTCTGTTTTCATCAGAATTTTGGAGCGCTTTATAATATGACGCCTGTGAAATTCAGATAAGGTCTGCTCCCGAAACGCAGGTTGCATTCTCTTTCCAAATTTGTCGCTTGCTGTTCTGATTGTGATGTTTCAGTTTGGATCACTGTGGGATACAGATGGCACGCTCAAGGGGTTCATTTAATGAGGTTACGGAGCTATGGGCCGAGTCAAGGGACAAACGATGGATAATGAGACACCTGAGGATTATCAACTGGAAGGAGCTGTCACCACCCCTCCACCTTCAGGAACAGCAGAGAAAAGGTGTTATCAGAACCGGGGGAGAAGTGGAACCTTGGAGATGATGGTTCTGCAGGTGCCATGCCCCAAACAATACAATCCAGGGGCGGGAAGGCAGCGGGCATCCAGGGGTGCCGTTCGGGGAGGTCAGTTTTCCAGAACACAGAGCAAGGAGAAAACAAAGGCTGAATCCACAATGTCCTGAGATTCTTAGACGTTTATGCTTCATACAGTCAAGACTAGCAGTCTTTGGTTTTCTATTAGTTTTCTTTAATATACCTTCTGCACAGATATTACAAATTCTTTCTGCTATTTTATTTTTGTTCCTTTTCGTCTTTCATGTGTCCTGGATTTCCCTCATTTGGGATGGTGTATTGCTCTTTCTTTCTGCAAGACCTTCACACTGGCTTTGTCTTCTCGGAAGTTTTCCCCAAACCTACCCAAACAGAAACGCTACGTTCCGTCTTTGACTAGCTTCAGAAGTGAGCACAGGATGAGAACTACTGGGGTCTTGATGCCAAACAGCCACTTCACACTTACAGAGGAGGAGCCCTTCTCCTGGAGGGGACAGATCACACAACCTTGCACATACTGGAATATTTGGGCTAATGAAAATATGCATAAAATAAGCACTGTTCAAATTTGAGAATGTGTGAACTGAGCATAGTAAGAAAATCAGCCAAGGCTTCCTTTCCAGGTAGGTGGGGGAGGGGTGTCTTACAGAATAGCTAGAGGTCAAAGGCGTGGGGAATAAGGAATGATGGGATTTCGGGCAGGCTCGTTGGACCCAGGGAGCTGTAGCAGAGGTCCATATTGGTTTTAATAATTGGCTTTTAATTGATCTTTCCATTTCTATACTAATGGAAGTTTTAAAAAAGTTGTACCATAAAATTTCATCCTTTTTTACCTGCTGTACCCGTGCTCTTCTAATGTAGACATCAGCCTGTATGCAGACTCAGGGACGCTTGGGAATACGACCATCCAACGTGTTTTCCATTAAAAGCAGGACTTGGTGACCAGCGCTGTTTTCATGATGACATGCAGCAAGTTGGTGCTAATGAACAGAAACTCTTGCTCTAACCCTGGACAAGCTCACACTGGAAAATTTCAGACGTCACCACACAGAGAAAGAACTTAACAATTTTATGAAGTCCATATGCCTAAAGTGAACACATTTGGGTTGGGTTAGATTGACTGCTATCCCAAGGATAGCGCACATTTGTCAGAGTTTATTTTCTGCTCGGCGACAGATCTACCGCGATGGTCCAACTGACTCAGACCTTCTGGTTAATTTCTCGCATTATAATGTGATTTCTACCTTGGTAATCCAACAGATGGTTTGCTCCTTCTTGTCTCGATATTATGAGAGAGGGGATCGCACTCCGTTTCTGGTGGAGCCAGAGCTGAAATTCTGAAACAGAGCAAGCACCTTCTCACCTGTGCACCAGAGTGAGTCGTTTCCAGCTCTCTCTGCCAATTTAGCAAGTTTAATTGCTGCAGCTCGGCGTCTCAGGCTCAGCGTCCCGCGGACACAGACGGTGCAGGGTCGCCGTCAGCCCTGTCACTTGCAGCGCTCCTGTGCTGCTTACTACACTCTGCCGGTCCTCACCGAAGCACATTTTCTGTTGTGTTCTAAAACAGAAGGCGTTTTCTCTCCTCTTTCCACATCTCCAGCCGTTACGCTGGCCAAGCTCTCATACACGAAATGTTCAGAGCGAAAAATCGCACGTTTAAAAATAGATGAAACTTTTTTATTGAGTGATAAGCTCACATTTTAGCTAGAGGGATTATATAAATGCTATTTGGTTGTTTGAAAGTTTTACTAGAAAACTGTATCTTGCAGATCTAAGAACATTATTTAATACATATTTCCCAGTCATTCCCTGCAATAGATCTTTAGTGCTAAATTATAAAGCATGTGTTATTTAGGCATTTACTGACATCTTTAACAGGATTAAAGCAGAAAAGAAGATAATCATATTCTAAATTCACAGAATATTTTATCCAAAATGATAGTTTTGACTTTTTATTCTAAGTTTAATTCTAAATATTATAATGGAAACATAACACCCAATTTATAAATCCAATGTGGATATAGTTTGGTGTCGATAGGTAAAAATATGCAAGTACTGTATCAAATATTTAATTCCAGAATATGTGATAGTAGTAATTAAAGAAAATTATAAATATTTGCAGCATCTATATATTTAATAGAATACTGTTTGTAGCATTTATGATGTCAAGAATCTACAGTAGGATTTATAGTTTTATATTATAAATATTGAAAAATTTTAAGACGATTAAATATCCAGAGGCTTGTGTGATAACCTCCATACTTTCTATTTTCAAAGTAGTGATGGTATCTCTAAGCAGCACGTATAGAAATTCCACTTAAAATTCTACATTCTCCTATAGTGCATCTTCAGTAGAATGTGGGGCCAGACCGCCAAACAGCCCAGCTGAGTTAACCTCTGGGACTCTCTTAGAATATTCCACATAATATTCAAAATGTCTAGCAGCACAGTGCCTGGCACGCGGTGGGTGCTCAGTGTAACTTTCTGCCTCCTTGTAAATAACCAGCTAAATGCTTTCAGTTAAAGTTTCCTTTCACATAAATGACACAAAAATCATCCAGTCCAAGCAGTCAGAGCAAGTCTACAACACCATGGCTCCATCCACCTGCTCCGGAGCAACTAGCAGTACCAGCATTTGCAAGGCATAATAAGCATCAGTTATCCAGTCCTTTCAAAGGCCAGTCCCTCCATGTCTTGAGCCTGAAACTATAAATCCCGAGTCCACACAACATGGCCTCGTACCCTGTGAATCTCGACTTTTCCATCTCTGTGACTCTGATCTACTCCTTCTTTCTAAAGTATCATTATGAACTGTCAGCCATTTAAACGCATTACATGTCCTGAGGCTCAGTCACCATGCCCACCAAATGGCCTGGCCCAATCTCCACAGGACAGAATTCATCCTCTCCTCCACTGGCTGTGCAAGTTACCTTTGCTGCATTTTAAATCTCAGCAACCACTTGATTATACATTTGGCCTTGGTGTTTTTATGTTTTTCCTTAGAGTAATTGGTAGGTACAGCTGTCTCTGTACCTTCACTACAGCTCAACCGCTGGAGCTTGTAATAAAACACTGCAGATCACGCTTAGTATAGTGAAAGTATGTGAGCCATTGGCTATAAAAAGCTGATTTGATACTCCCACCATGGCCCTGTTGCTTAGAATTGCTTTTGCTATTCTAGGTCTTTTGTGGGTCCAGATGAAAGTTTGGATTTTATTCTCTAGATCTGTGAAATATGCTGTTGGGATTTCAATCAGGATTGCATTGAATCTGTATAGTAGTTTTGGGAGTATAGCCATTTTGATGAAAACCCAACCCTGAAACTATAGTATAAAGCCACTGTAAAAAACTGCATGGTACTGGCAAAGTAACAGACCTGAGGATCAATGGAGTAGACTAGAAGATCCAGAAACTACTCCAGACACACTGAGCCACCTCATCTTTGACAAAGGAGCCAAAAATCCTCAATGGAGGAAAGATAGCCTCTCTAACAAATGGTGCTGGAAAAAGTGGGCTTTAATGTGCCAAAGACGAAAGCTAGACCTAGCTCTTTCACCATTTACCAAGCTAAAATTAAAGTAGGTAAGAGACTTAAATATTAAAACAGACACTAAACCTGCTGCAAAACAGGTGGTACAACTCTTGAAGACATTGGCTTAGGGAAAGACTTCTTGAACAAAATCTCTATAGCGTAGGAACTGGCAGAAGAAATCAACAAATGGAATCTCATTCTTTTAAAAAGCTTCTACACAGCAAAGGAAACCACCAACAGAGCAAAAAGGCAACCAACAATGTGGGAAAAAAATCTTTTTTTTGAGACAGGGTCTCACTTTGTAGTTCAGGCTGGCCCTGAGCTCAGCCTCAAACTCACATCACAGCAATCCTCCTGCCTCTGCCTCCTGAGTGCTGGGATTACAGGTGTGAGCCACCACACCTGGCACTGTGGTATGTGGTACTGATTGCTGCTGGGGTGAGTCTCCACACCCAGTATTGTTACGTGGTTACCAGTGATCGAACCCAGGCCCTTGCACTTGCAAGACAGGCACCAGAACCACTGAGCTAAATCCCTGGCCCATGGGAAAAAATCTTTACCAGCTGTTCCTCAGACAAAGGATTACTATCTAGAATATATAAACAGCTTTAAAAAAATCAGCCCACCCATATTTAAAGACCCAATTCAAAAATGGGCATCTAAAATGAACAGATACTCTTCAGAGGAAGAAGTAAGAGCAGCTAAGAAGTATATGAAGAAATGCTCAACATCATTAGTCATTCGAGAGATGCAGATGAAAACAACACTGAGATTTCATCTCACTCCACAAAGAATGGCTGCCATTTCAGAATCAGCCAGCAACAAATGTTGGTGAGGCTGTTGAGAAGAAGGAACCTT
>PVIR01015420.1:25761-38486 GCA_004026965.1 Petromus typicus
GGCGCCTGTCTTGCAAGCGCAAGGGCCCGGGTTCGATTCCCCGGTAACCACATAACAATACTGGGTGTGGAGACTCACGCCCAGCAGCAACCAGTACCACATACCACAGTGCCAGGCGTGGTGGCTCACGCCTGTAATCCCAGCACTCGGGAGGCAGAGGCAGGAGGATTGTGATGTGAGTTTGAGGCTGAGCTCAGGGCCAGCCTGAACCACAAAGCAAGACCCTGTCTCAAAAAAAAAACTAAAAAAAAAAAAAAAAGAAGAAGGAACCTTTCTCCACTGTTGGTGGGACTGTAGACTCATACAACCCTGGTGGAGATCAGTTTGGAGATTCCTCAAAAAGCTAGGATTAGAGGTCCCATTTGACCCAGCCATCGCCCTGCTAGGTGTATACACACAAGAATTAAAAGACTCATATCACAGCGACATATGTGCACCCATGTTTATAGCAGCTCAGTTTGTGATTGCTAAATCTTGGAAACAACCCAAGTGTCCATCAACTGGAGACTGGATAAGAAAGCTGTGGTTCTTGTACAGAGTGGAGTATTACTCTGCCATACAAAATGATAAGTTTGAATTATTTATACTTAAATAGACATACCTTGATGATATCCTCATAAGTGAAATAAATAGGTCACAGATAGGTAAATATCGCATCTTTTCTCTGTTATGAGAAAATAAAGATGCAAATGAGTTCTAGCATTGTATGTTATATATTGTGAAATAGAAAATACTCAAAGTGAAATAGGGTGAAGGGAGAAAATAATGAGATTATAACAAAAAAGAAAGGAAACAAAATTTATGTATGTAGGGGGTGATAGGGTGGGTAGGGCTATGGGAAATAATGAGAATTAAGTTGCGTCATATACTGATACAAATTCTCATTGTTGAGTGCAGTCATGATGTGTACATGTAATGTACCAATAAAGATTTCAGTTTAAAAAAAAGCTGATTTGAGGATAGATACAAATGTATAGAAATATATACAGACAGTTTTCTCGTTTTAAATCTTATTGAGGGTTAGTGAACTTTTCTTTTAAAAGTATCAGTAGCATACAACTGTCCACTGTAAGCATTTTTAAGTGCGTAGCTCAGTAAAAAGTACATTCGTGTTGTTTTGTAGCCATCACTGCCATCCACTTCCAAAACTTTCTCATCATTTCCTGCTGGGATTGACACACACCTACGTGTGTGCATACACACACACACACACACACACACACACACACACACACACACAACCACACAGGTAAACTTTCATTACAGGCACTGCAACAGATATAATACACAAAGATTCTTAAACATTTGCATAATTTTTAGTTTCCTTAAAATATTTTCTACATGAAATTTTTCTTTAAATTGTAACTGAGTATTTGTAAATTAATCTCCACTTTCATAAAATTCTATTAAGAATATAAAAATATTTTAATTCTGTTCGGAGATGCTTTAGCTCCCTCTGCAAAAAAGAAACGGAACAAATGAGCCTCATATTTCAAAAAGGACAATAGTTGATCCAAAAAGCTGGAGAGAAAACTTGAAAATACTGGTGTTATACAGAGTCAAGAAATAGAGGTGGACAGGCATAAACTCGCGAAGTTAGTCATAACTGAGAGTGAGTGAGCTGGTTTTTCCTCCTCCTCCTGTTCCCAGAGCTTTATGCTCGTTCCCTGTGGACCATAATCAGATTGTATTGTTAGCTCTTTGCTGCTTTGTTCTCCCACAAAGATGAGAACACACAGAAAAACACAGATTATGCCATTCTCTTTTTTGTGTGTAGTACCAGAGACTGAACTCAGGACCTTGTGCTTGCCAGGTGCGTGCAGCGCCATTGAGCTAAATCCTAGGCTTGATTATGCCATTCTTATAACGTCTTTCACGTCTATCATTGCATGTAGAAGACTACATAATCAGCTACAATAAAATGGCTGCTGTTTAGATGTTAAGTTTGGGGCTGCTTCCTTACACAGAAACAGGAAGTAGAACTATATTTGAAGTTTGCTTTTTGCCACATTTTAATCCCTCCATGGAAATGGGGATTATTGACATTCTCAAAAGTCAGAATACGATATTCTTCATAAGTCTCTCAATAGAACATAAAGATTCTCCAAATTTTGTTATCAGAAAAAAAGAAAGTTTGGAGAAGTTTTACTTATATTGAAATAGCAAAATTACTCCTCATACTTTTAAGCATTTCTTTTGTTTCCTGGAATTTAATCAATTCATATAATAATTGGAATGCTTACATCTTTGGATTAAAAATAGATTCTCCCAAAATAATTCTTTGTATTACATTTCCATTTAAAAATGTTATTTCCATTTCTTAAACTGAAAATCACAGTACTTCCTTCTGTGAAATAGGGAAATATAGAAATTCACCACACAAAAATATTAAAAATTTACACATTCTGATTCGGTTGAAGAGTTCAAACTTTTTTAGATTTATGTAATTATTTAAAAATACTGGTTCCAGTGCCTCCCTTGCAAGTGCAAGGGCCCGGGTTACCAGGGGTTAACCACATACAACAATGCCGGGCATGGAGACTCACATCTACCAGCAATCAGAACCATATACCACCGTGCCAGGCATGGTGGCTCACACCTGTAACCCCAGCACTTGGGAGGCAGAAGCAGGAGGATTGCTGTGAGTTCAAGGCTGAGCTCAGGGCCAGCCTGAACTACAAAAAGGGAGATCAGGTCTCAAAAAAATAAAAAAAGAGATAAAAAAAAGATTTAAAAAACTAATTGTATATTTTCCAAGTATTTAATTACTTATTTTCAGAAAAATTAAAGCACCAGAATTTAGTTATGATGATATCAATACATTCATTTTTATACTAAATATATTAAATGTCATTTTTTGTTTTTCTGTACATAGAACAAAATCCAGTAAATTCACACAGATTTATTTTTCTTAAAAGTCTATAAAATTATATTAGCTATTAAGCTTTTCTTGGAATTACATAACTTTGAAAATGCTACCTCCTAAATGCATTACTCACTCTATTTTAAAGATATTTCAAGCACAATATACACATCTATTAATTTGGGGGGGGGGGCGCAGTGCATCCTGGGAAGAAGCCCAGCGAGAGTCAGAAGATTCACACACAGTCCATTTCCGCTTTTATTGTTTCTCTGAGTCTAAAATGTGTGTTTGGATCTTCTACCTGGTGACTTCCAAGCTGTTAAGCAAACAGAAATCTGGTGTTTCTGCCAAAATAAAATGCACTCTGCACGCAAAGGAACGGGTGTGAATGTCACGTTCCGATTACAAATCGTCTATGTTTTCGGCTCAGGAGTTTGTAGAACTTTTTACATCTTCTTGCCAAAGAAAAAGTTCATACATTTGGCTGGGAAATCGTCGTAGAACATATAATACTACTTACTATAGTTTCACATACAAAAGGGAAAGGGAAAGGGTGGTTAGGGGTAAGGAAAGAAAGGAAAGAAAAAAACTCTATAGTAAAAAAAAACAGGAAATAAAGCTTATGTATAGAGAGGGCAGGGCTTGCTTTGAGGGCATGGAAAGGCGAAAATGAAAATCAAGATATGTCATGTATTTAGGTGCAAGTTCTCAAAGTTAGATGTGATCATATTGTATATATAAAATGTACCGATAAAAGAAATTCAAAAATAAAAAATAAACTTTCACATGCAGATATTTATAATACTTGTCAGAAAGATGGTTCTCCAAGGACCCTCATTGTTCTTTATTCTCATCTTAACATTTTCTGAATTGCAAATCATTGAAAGCCAATTTCCTTAGGACAATTAGTGAAATAAATGGGGCACACAATTAAACAAAGCTTATGGATATAAGGGGTTGTGGGGTTGAATGGAAAGTAGGGAATGGGCAAATAAGAATCAAGATATATCACGTACAGGTACAAATTCTGAATAATGAATGTGATTATAATGTATTTCTAAAATGTACCAATAAACTATTAAAAAAAATAAAATAAAATGCTACAGCAGGTAGCATCTAGAGCAGCATAATTTTAATTATAGCAGATAATTTTAATTATCTTTCATTTGTTGCCCCCTTGGTATTCTGCAGCATGGTCTAAGCCCTTTACACATGTCAAATCACTTCAGCGTTATTCTCACTTTCTGAAATAGGACCTATTATCTTCCTTTTATAGTCAGGAGCTCAGAAATCGATCACTTAAAATGTCAAAGTCACATCACTGCCAGAGGAGTAAGGAGCAACAATACCTATTTACAATAAATAATCTCAATGATCCATTTTATCAAAGGGAACTTCAAACTCATCCTCTATACTTGACAAACTCGCTAAACCAAGAGGCAAAGGGAACATATCGCTGCTACACTTAAAATGCGTGCTCAGTACAGTACCTGCAATTCAGTACTGTGGTGAATTTTAAAACGTCAGCCTCAAATCCACGATGTGAATGGATTATATCCTAGTAGCATCTCAAACTTCACTGTCCAGTACTGCCCTAATTTACAGCTCCCGTCACTGCAGACATGAACTTTTCCAGATGCTCCATTTAACTTCCTACTCCTATCATCGCTTCCGTGTTACTCTGTCTTCTCTATTATCCTTGGTCACCTGAGAACATCTCTTCATTCTTTTTTTTTTAAATTATCTTTATTGGTACATTAAATATACACATCATGATTGCACTCCATAATGGGGATTTGTACCAGTATAAGACACAACTTAATTCTCATTTTTTCCCATAGCCCCACCCACCCTACCACCCCCCCATATATATAAAATTTGTTTCCTTACTTTTTTGTTACAATCTCAAACTTCATTCTTTAAAATGTATCTCAGGTGTCTTCTTTTCAAAAAAATCCTTGAATTCTACTAGCACCAAATCACTAATTAATACTTCAGCTAAATAGAAATTCCCACAAAAGAAAAATAGCATCCAGAATTCTGTAATCCAAAACTAAACACTACTAAATTTTTGATGAATAGGAGAGAAACACAGAGAGGTTTTGAAGGAGAAATAATGAGAGACTGAGGGTTTCTTTTTTAAGATAGGAAAGCAAACTTATATACATTCTTGTGAAACCTGAGTTTTTGTTAACTATATCCATGAACATTCGCTTAAGCTTTCAAAAATAAATTTCTAATTATAGCTAATATTCCTGGAGAATTGTTTATCTTTTTGACAGTGCACAGAATGCTTTACAATTACTTCCACATTATCAGTCCAACAGGCAAGTTTCTGTGAGTCATTGACAGTGAGAGAATGAAAGTAATGTGTAGAGCTACACACCTGCACCCAGAATTTATGTGATGAAGTTTCCTAGAACTGCTTTTGGTGATATACTGCTCTAGATGCTACCTGGATGTAGCATTTTATTTTATTTTTTAATAGTTTATCGGTACATTTTAGGAATACATTATGACCACATTCATTATTCAGAATTTGTACCTGTACATGATATATCTTGATTCTTATTTTTCCATTCCCTGTTTTCCCTTCACCCTCACAGCCCCTTATATCTATAAGCTTTGTTTAATTGTGTGCCCTATTTATTTCACTTAGGAGTATCACCTCAAGTACGTCCATTTAGCTGTGAATGTCTCTAATTTATCATTCTCTATGGCTGAGTAATACTCAATTTTATTTCATTTCATTTCATTTCATTTTGACACAGGGTCTCACTTTGTGGTTCAGGCTGACCCTGAGCTCAGCCTCAAACTCACATCTCAGCAATCCTCCTGCCTCTGCCTCCCAAGTGCTGGGATTACAGGCGTGAGCCACCATGCCGGGCACTGCGGTATATGGTACTGATTGCTGGTGGGCATGAGTCTCCACACCCAGTATTGTTGTATGTGGTTACAGGGATTGAAACCGGGCCCTTGAACTTGCAAGGCAGGCGCCAGAACCACTGAGCTAAATCCTTGGCCTCTCAATTTTATTTATTTTTTTTTTTTTTAGGTTTTTGGAGACAGGGTCTCGCTTTGTGGTTCAGGCTGGCCCTGAGCGCAGCCTCAAACTCACATCACAATCCTCCTGCCTCTGCCTCCCGAGTGCTGGGATTACAGGCATGAGCCACCACGCCCGGCACTGTGGTATGTGGTACTGGTTGCTGCTGGTTGTGGGTCTCCACACCCAGTATTGTTATGTGGTTACCGGGGAATGGAACCCGGGTCCTTGCGCTTGCGAGACAGGCGCCGGAACCACTGAGCTAACTCCCCGGCCTCAATTTTATTTTTTAAAAAACACATTTCTTTATCCAGTCTTCAGTTGTTGGGCATTTGGACTATTTCCAAGATTTAGCTATTACAAGCCATGCTGCTATAAACATTGGTGCACATATGTCACTTGGTATAAACCTTTTAATTCTTTCATCAATATATCCATCAGAGAAATAGGAGGGTCAAATGGGACCTGTATTCCTAGTTTTTTTGAAGAATCTCCACGCTGATTTCCACAGTGTTTGCACCAGTCTACATTCCCACCAACAGTGGAGAAATGTTCCATTGTCCCAACAGTCCCAACATCAGCATCAAATGGCCAGTGATGTTGAACATTTTTTCAAGATTCCGTGCAGTTTTTACTTCTTCATCTGAAAAATGTCTGTTCATTTCAGATGCCCACTTTTGAATTGGGCTTTTTAATTTGGGAAGCTGATTTTTTAAAGTTCTTGATATATTCTAGATAGTAGACCTCTGTAAATTTTATTTTAAAAACCCCTAATTTGGGAACTTTTAAGCTATTTTATCATTTTTACCAATAACTTAGCAATTAGTGTCCTTAGCTCTGAAGCTGTATTTTTCTGAATATTTTTCAAGTTCAATTTTTTAAAAAAGTTGTTACTAATCAATTATTTGTGCATTAAAACCTTTATGCATATATGAATATTTTCAAAGTATCCCCTAAAACTTTGCAACATGTACTCTCCTGATCTAGCATGTGAAAGTTTTCATTTCTACATATTACTAATAAGAGGTTATTTGTAGAAACATTAGCAGCCAGGGAGCTAAAATGATGGCTAGCTAGTACTTATTCTGTATTTCTTGAAATAGTACCAAAATTAAATTTTGCATTTCTTGGACCATTTATTTTTATTTTTTATGTATCTAAATTCATGCCCTTATGTTCCTATTACCATAATCTTTTCTTATTACTTATTTTCTTATTCTTATTTCTTATTACATAATATTTTCTTATTACTGGGAATGTAGACTGGTGAAGAAGGTGAATGTTCTTTAGTTTTCAGCTGTAATTTCTCGTTCATTAGAACCAAGAGTGAGGCCCACAAATGTAATTTTCATTAATCACACTTAATTCCATCAACCACATTCTGAAGTACAAGATACACTTAATTTCATATTTGTACGTATACAACTTTATGTGTAGATCTTTTTGTAACTACACGACCAAATGAACATATTACTACCTGCTTTCCATGGTCTGGCACTTATAAAACTACAGTTAGAGATTTATTAGTTAAATCTATCGGGTGGTGTGACATTCACTTTGGGTGTAGAGAATGCAAGAGATATTAAAATAGAGTTGTGCAATGATTAGTACAGAAACAATAGATAAAATAGATTTATCTTATAGTTGATATTCCTAGAGCCAACCAAGGTCCCTGATAGGAAACAGTACACAGAATTTAATGGCAGGAAATGATAACTGTCTATCCTGCCATCTTATGCTTGTTCAGGAATGGCCATTGACAGTCCAGGGATAACTCCTTCCATGCCCCTGGACTGGGAAAGCAGAGATAGTAATAGAAGAGTGCAGGGAGAGCAAGAGCCCTGCTGAAGGGGAGATCTTGCCAGCCACGAATGAAGAGCCCTGGGATCACTCTTGTAACAAGGTAGGACACTGGAAAATCTTTACACTCTTCCTTCACTCCTGATTCTTCCTGTATGTCTAGCCCTCCAATTCTTTACCAGAAAAACCTTAAAAAATTTTAACATGAACCTGAAAAATATCTTCACCTTTTAAAAAGGATTAATGTGCCAGTATTTCTTCTGCAATTCTGATGAGCTTTATATTATATTTATATATTTTAGGCATTTTCATTGCCAGAAAGCATATTCAAAGCTTACCTTCCCAGTACTCTGCTTCTGAATGGTTTGTGTAAATATCGTCGAAGTGAGACAAAAGACCATTTACTGAGTGGAAAGTGTGCGTATCACCTTGATGACAGATGACGGACACTGAAGAGTAAAGGCGGAGAACTGAAGGCTCAGTGGTAATTAACTGCCCAAGGTCATTTACTAATGAAATTAATGAAACAGGGATTCAGAATCAGGGTGCTACTGTTCCCTTCTCTAGTCTCAAAGTCCAGACTTTTTCTAGCACACGAGGCTGCCCCAATTCAAGACTTAAAGAACATACTCAGTAAGAAAAAGCCACACGTATATAGAAAATGGCGGTGAAGGGTACCAACAGCCAAGATCTTATTTTTTCTAGATGCTGCCAAAGGGAGATGGCAATAGGAGCTCCTCCAACCACAGTGGGGGACAGGGATGAGCCCACAGTCTGCATGTTCTGGGGCTTCAGGTAGCTGTAAAAAAATCATCTAAAGTCCTTCCCTTTCTACTTTCTCAAACGCAATTAAGTTCTGAGCCTACAAAGGTGAGACTGTAACTTTGATAAATCATCTTGTAAAGATAACCAAGGGCTGACACAAAAAGAAGCAGAGTCATCCTGGTAGAGATGTCATCCACTGAAAACATCATTATCTACCTTCTTGAACGTGCCCAGTGGAAAATGGTTCTACAGTCCCATCTGATATGGTAGAATCTGACCAGTTTTGCCTATAAAATGGGAGACACAGGAAATCAGTTTCAGAAGAAAACCACTCACTTGGCTAGGTACATCCACGGTGTGCTGTAAAGCTGAATTAAATATGTTTAGTATGAATCATTAGTGCTCATGGTAGCTCTGATACACACAAAAAAGCAACTGGCTCACCACCCATGATACAAAAAGGGACTGGAAGAACAGAATATTTGCCATTGAACATGCACGGCCTCTTCTGTCCTACCTGCACACAGGACTGTGGCAGCCTGAAGGAATCCAGTATGTGGAGTAGTAGCCCTAGACACACACTGCTCATCTGCTGTGTTCTCAGGAAGATGTTAGAGATACAATGGGGGAGAAAGAGACACAGTCTATGATTTAACCACCCCGGGGATCCATTTAGATACTTAGTAGCCCAGTCAGAATGCCATGGCACCATCTAATACTTCACAGTTTGAAATTTCTTTAAATTTCAATGGCAATGGCAAATGAAGGCAAGGTGAAGAGCAATTTCCAGACCCATCATGACTTGGTGGTTCCAACTCTCAGTTGTCACTTACGTATGTAGCTGAGGGAGCCAGACTGTAGTCTTCAAGCAGATTCGTCCCTGTGTCATTGTGGCGCCTGCATTCTCTGCCCTGAAGGTGTGTGAGTGATGTCCATCTGTCAACTGTCTGGCAAAGAAAACTATAATCCCACTTCAGGGATGATACTTGCCATCTGCCAAGGGTTCAACTGTGCCTTTTAGAGGTTTCACTACACTAATAAAGAAAGTGAAGACATTACCTCAAATTTGGTGAGTTGCTATGAGGTCACAAATTAAGTTAAGCAAAAGGCTAATGTTCTCACACTAAGACAGTAAGTTGCTTGTGTGGATATTTGCTGGTTGAACAATTCTTTGGAGAAGATGTTGAAAAATATTAACTGTATGAGGCTCTCTCAGTTTTGTTTTGTTTTTTAATGTAAAACTAAATTCAGCATGTTTATGGAAAATTGGGTGCTTAATATCAAGAAGGTGGTTTTACTCCACATTTTATAATTTTTAGCTGCTCAATCCTGTGAATTTTAAAAATATAAATTCTAATGTAGGAGGAAATTATGGCCAGTGAAGAAAACTAAAGAGTAAAAGCTGAACAAAAATTGTTTTTAATACTAATTTTGTTTTTCTAAGTAACTTTGTCTATGAATATGTAAATACATGACTGACTGTACACTATGCACAGATACAATTTCTTTCCACTTATTTTAGAAACTAGTTTTTATTATTGGAGACCTTTTATGTTAGTCATTTGCAATTTCTTCTGGCTCCCAGGCTTTGCACCTTCGCTGAGTTCAGACTTTTGTAAAATTTTCCTTTTCTCGATGTCCCATTCCTGCTTCTATTTTAATCTCTAGCTTGTATCACTAATGAATTGTTCACATGTTAAAATCCTTTAATATCTATTTCTGCCTCTAGATAGTCAGTATCACGAGTGGGATTTTTTCTTTGTGATATGTTATGTCATTCAGGCTGGCCTCAAACTCAGATCCTGCCTCAGTCTCCTGAGTGCTGAGATTGCAGGCATGTGCTGCTATGCCTGGCTATGCATAGGATTTATAAAATCAGTTCTGAAACTGATTTATTATTCCCAGTGCCTAGAATAGTGCTTAGCACCTAGTAAATTTGCAATAAATATATTTAAAGAATACTGTGATGCATAACTATTATATCATGTTTGTGTAGCATATTTTTAGTCTACACTCTATTTTTTTCTGCTTATGCTGTCTAGTATTTTAATATTTTATTCTACAGATTTACTGCAAACATGCAATTTGAATGAACATAGGTGTAGCTTTTTAGTGTAAAAATCAGTAGGAAAAGACATAAAAAGCTGTATGTTTGGTCTATAAAATAAAGATGAAAACTTTATATCAAAATCATAATAAAATCAATTTTAATTGATTTTAATTAATTTATTTTAATTAATTAATTAATTATAATTAATTTTAATCAATTAATTTTATAGAATATGGACACTGAAAGATTTAAAAAATCATTAATAAAAAAAATGTGGCCCTCTTGATTTGAATATGAGAAAAGTTTGTAATTATCTTCTTTGTGCATTCATACACCAATTTTAAGCCTAACATAATTCTCCCTTTTAGGAAAATGTAGAAGGTAATTCTGATAGCTCACTAAAGGCTGACTGTGTATTAGAGGCAGAGGGCTGCTATCTTGGAACCTCCTCCTGTGTGGGTTTTAACTGTTGGGACCCACGGGGATGTGGCAGGGGACATACCACTCTAACCTTAGTGACAGACATCAGGCCACAGAGCTGGGAAACCAAAGGGACAATAAGAGCAATCAGTGTCAGGCAAAACTACAACTAGACACGTCAAATGCAAACTACAGGGGAAAAAATTAGGGAATTAGATAAAGGTAATAACGGCCCACTTTATCTCCAAGTAAGCAAATATAAGAATGACTGTGGACCTCTCATTAAAAAGTATATAAGCAAAGAGAAAGTGAATGAAATCTTTAGAAAGTTGAGAAAAAAGCAGCATCTCAGAGTTCTGTACTTCTTTTTTTTTTTTTTTGAGACAAGGTCTCACTTTGTAGTTCAAAGTGGCCCTGGACTCTTGGCAATCCTCCTTCCTCTGCCTCCCGAATGCTGGGATACAGCATGAGCCAGGCCCGGATTATGGTGTGTGGTACCAGGAATCAAACTTGGGACTTTGTGCTTGCCAGGAAATGGGGAACCACTGAGCTAAATCCCTGGCCCCAGAGTTCTATACTTCTTATCACTGAAAACTAAGGAGATATAAGCCTTTCTTCAAGCAAGAATTAAAGTTTTAGCACTAATGTACTATATACCATTGTACACCAGTGTACCTATACACGAAAGAATTTTTAAAGATGTTTTTCCCTCAGGTGGAAGAAAAATTACATAGGTAAATAATTATATAGCTAAATAATTATATAGGTAAATAAATTATATAGGTATATAAAATATATAGGTATATAAATTGTATAAGTATATAAATTATATAGGTAAATAACTTATCTTTACATTAAAAGGAACACCAGAAAGCAATGAAGGTTGAAGAATCTCTTAGTTTTGATTTTTTTAACTAACCAAATAAATAGCTTTTAAAAGTCCTAACAGTACTAATGATTATATTGTAGAAATAATCAGTGATTATAGCATATATATTCAGGAAACAGAACATTATTTGACTTAGATTTTTCAACAGAAGAATATTGACTTAGATTTGCTGTAAATACTGAAAGCTTTTTGCACTACAGAATAAAAAGATGAATAATTGACATATTATGAGAGGTGGGCAAATGAAATCACATAAAGTGTTCAGTTACAACCATATGAAATTGAAAGTAAGAAATAAAGAAACAAATAACAAATAGCAAAAAGCAAACATTTACACACACGGTGGATTTAGTCCTCGGATACCAGGGATCACTCGCAGTCTGAATGACAAACCCACCAATTAGAAGACAGAGATCATCAGGGCTGTGAAAACAAGGCCCATTATCTTGGATTGCCAAAAGAAATCTGCTTCAAAATGAAGACATTGGTAAAAGTACAGTGATGGAAAAAGATACACGCTAGCACTAATCACAGGAAGGTGGATGAAGCCATACTGATATATAAATGACTGACACCGCTCTGTCAATCTAGGTGGCTTGTTTGATATGGATGGAAAACTCTCACCTAGCAACCATGGAATATTCATTTTTTGCAAATACATATGACACACTCACACTGTGGATCCCAAATCACACTTTAACAAGCTGAAAAGAACAGAAATCATACAAAGAATGTCACAGACCATAGTGGAATCAAACCTCAAATCAATAACAGAATAATGGCTAGAAAACCATTTTAAAATTTGGAGATTGAATTTCAATTTCTTACTTAGACAAATTGTGTTATGCTTGTACAAAGAAATAATACTCGGCTATAAAATTAGACTACTGGTACA
>PVIR01015421.1:0-38359 GCA_004026965.1 Petromus typicus
TTTGTGGTTCAGGCTGGCCCTGAGCTCAGCCTCAAACTCACATCACAATCCTCCTGCCTCTGCCTTCTGAGTGCTGGGATTACAGGCGTGAGCCACCACGCCCGGCACTGTGGTATGTGGTACTGGTTGCTGCTGGGCGCGGGTCTCCACACCCAGTATTGTTATGTGGCTACCAGGGAATCGAACCCGGGTTCTTGCGCTTGTAAGACAGGCGCCGGAACCACTGAGCTAACTACCCGGTCCCCTAAACCCAATTTTTAAAAAAAGTATCAATTACAGTTTCAGTGAGACTGCAATAAAAATTTAAGAACTTTTATTAAGCAAAATAGAGTATAAAACATTACCTAGGTACATTACCATACATATTCTTAGTATCTGTTAAGAAAATGCAAGCGAGACTATATCCATCCCTGTATTTCTCTTTTGGAACAGGAATGTTTGCTGTATGTCATTATACCTTGGGACTATGTAACTTGGGCTTTTTGTAATTTTCATAGGGAAGAGTTTGACTAGAACTGCAGAGGAGACAATGACTTGAACTTCTGAAACATGTTCAAAAGTTGGGGAAAGACTTAGCGTGTTTCAATTTGTGAACAGGATAGTTGATCATGTTAGGAATAATTGTATACTTGCTACTGCCTTTATCTGATGTTTAAGTATGGTTAAGAGGTATATTTGGGTGTGAAGTTGACAAGAAAAAAGACGTAATAGTTAAATTGATTGCAATTTGACTGGGTTAGGAAACACGTATAGTTTAGAAAACCGCACTTCTGAGTAGGAGTGTGCTGAGAAGGTGAGACTGTGGGTAGTTATCCATGACCTTTGGCCCCTCCTCTTTGGCACTGTTCCTCTTCTCTGCCTCCTGTAGCCATGAACTAAGCCGATTTTTTTCTACTACCCACTTCTACTATGATGTTCCTACCAAGGACTGAAATCTTCAAGAATATATGCTAAACTAAACTTCTCCTCCCTTAAATTGAGGATTTCAGGTATTATTTCCCAGGCACAGAAAAATTCACTTCATGTGTACACATATTTCTTTTTAAATTACTAATATTTCTCATTGTTCCTTTTATTTGTCTCTTCTCTTTCCAAAATGTATCACCAAAAGCTCTTCTATTTTTAAACTCTTCATAGAAGTAACTTTTGGCTTTAATGATTATCCCTATGACTTTTTGTTGCACTTTTTTTTGTTGTATTTTTTCTGCTTAATTTCTACCTTCTTTTTATTGTCTTTCTACTTTGATTTGTTCTTTTTTTAGCTTTTAAAATTAGACATAGCTCATTTACTTAAAATTTTTATTTTGAATATAAATTTATAATTCTATGAATTTCAAAGCAATATTTTCTTGATTTCACAAGTTTTCAAATGCAGATTTTGTCTGACAGAATGAGCAAATGTCCAATATGATTTTTTCCCATAAATATTTATGTACATTTAATTTTAAATTTTTGCAAAATTTTGTGTTTTAAAAGTAATCCTTTTATTATATCTTAGTTGACAATAATGAGTTATGAATAATCTAGAGAGTCCTGGCACCGGCCCTTCCACCCCAGCAGTCAACAAAGAGCACCAGCCTTGGCTCTGCACTACCCCATGGCCACAGGCATCAACAAGATCCACAAAGTGACTAAGAAGGTGAGCAAACTGAGGCACAGACACCGCCACCATGGGGACCACACCAGGTATGATGAGCTCATGCAGGGCATGATCCAGAAGGCATGTGGCATCACTTAGTACAAGGGACGTATCATGGAGTAGCTTAGTATCTCCATGGACAAACAGGCCCTCAAGTTCATTGAGAAAAAGGTGGCCTCACGCATCTGTGCCAAGTGAAAGGACAAGGAGCTTGGCAATGGCAGCTTCCAAGAAGGACTGAGCCCCTCTCCTCTGTTGGAATAAATATTTGCAGAAGAAAAAAACTAAGAATATATAGTTTGTATTCTGTGGATTACCTTAAATACATAGGCACTTGTTTTGTACCCTATTAAATGACAAGTTTAATATATAGTCTATATTCTTGAGAATAAAGTGTTTTGCCCATTTGCTGGGTACAAAGATTTTACTAAGTGAAACTTCTTTTGTTGTAAAAATCATTGACAGTAAAAGTTGGCAAACTATAACCTGTGGGTCAGTCTGGTCAACCAAATGTTTTTAGACTGCAAGCTACAAAGTTTTCACATTGTAAATAGTTAAAAATTAGCAGAAGTAGATTTTGTGCATTGTGAAAATGATATGATATTCCCATTTTAACTTTAATGCTTAAATTGTATTATGAAAGAACCATGGTTATTCATTTAAGTATTATCTAAGGTACATTTTACACCAGATAGGTGGCACAAATGACTACATTATATAGTCCATAAAGTCTACAATATTCACAATTTGATCCTTCATAGAAAAAAGTTTACAGATCTATATTATCATCAATTTTATGTTTATCAATTACTTTGAGGGGTACAGTCAAATGTCCCACCTATGATTGAGAAGGTATATATTTCTACCTATTATTTGGGCAATTTTTACCTTACATGTTTTGATACTATCTTAGTAGGTTAATACAAATTTGGAATTGCTAGAGCTTGATAGTGAACTGAATTGATTTTTTTTTTCAGTATCAGGACCCTGAACCTTCACATAGAAATGTACAATGACTCCCAGTCACACTCTCTCTCTCTCTCCTTCCCTCCCTCTCTCTCTCTGTCTCTTCCTATGTTATTAAATTGCCCAGGCTCAAGTCGAACTCCCTATCATCCTATCTCAGATTCCCATAGTCCTGGGAGTTACAAGTGGGCACCACCACGACCTGGTGTGAACTTAATTCTTATTTTTAAAATTTATTTTAGGAGGATATGTTTATGATACACAATTATTTTATTCATTCTGAATAACTAGTACATATAATATCATATATTAAATCATTTTTATCAATTTCTCTCCTTCCTTTCCCTAGATAGTCTTCCTTATCTCCATAAAGTCTACCTAATTCCTAAAATATCTCACCTATTTTGTTAGGTTACTTATATTTTGGATTTTTTATGCAAGAAAAATCATGTAGTATTTTCCATTATTTGTCTGATTCAATTCGCTTACCAGTACAGTCTCAAGATCTATACATTTTCCTCCAAATGACTCAAACTTATCTTTCTTTATGGCTGCATTCCTTCTATGTATATATACCTCATTGCTTTTATCCATCATACGTTAATAGGCATCTAAGCTCTTTCTACAACTTAGTTATTGTGCATTTTGCTGCTATAAACATTGGGTATGCATGTATCTTTGTAATATAATCACTTTCTCTCTTTTGGGAAGATACCCAAGAGATGTATAGCTGGGTCAACTGAAATTATTATTTACTCAAATGGATGCCCCTTGAGGACATACTAGTAAGTGAAATAAATAAAACACAGATATGTAAATACCATACCATTTCTCTGGTATGAGACATAAAGGTATAAATGAGTTCTAAAATGTACAATAGGCATTATAAAATAGGAAGAAAAAGTTCAAAAGGAAAAGGGAAAAGGGAGTAGGGGCAAGTAAAGAAGGGAAAGAAAAAATTGATGGTAAAAAATAAAAATAAACAAAACCTAGGTATATAGGGGGAAGAGGTTGCAGGGAGGGAAGAGGAATGGGAAAAAACGAGAATTAAGATGTGTCATGTACTGGTATGAATTCTGAATGTTGATTATGTTCATAATGTACGTATAAAATATATCAATAAAATCTATTTTAAAAAGAAATTTTTGTTTTTAGATTTTTTAAGACAGTATGCTCCAACCTTTTTGGCATCAAGGAGGGAGTGATCTCATGGAAAATAATTTTTGCAAAGACTAGAGATGGCTTTTTGTTACTCTTCTTTTTTATTATTGATATGCTTTGGTAATACAAAGTTACTACATTCTCTACTTTTACCTCCACCTAAGAGAATCAGATATTAGATTCTCATGAGGAATACACCAGCTGGCCCCTCACATGTTCAGTTCACAGTATTCATTCCATGAGAATCTTATCCAGCCACTGACCTAGCAGCAGGGGAAAGCACAGGGCATAATGATAGGAGTGGAGAGAAGCTATAAATATAAATGAAACTACTTCTTCCTCCACTATACACTTTCTTTTGTGCAACTAGAGTTCTAAAATGCCATGTACCACTACTGTACATGGCCCTAAACATCAGGCAGCCTTTTTCAGTAATTGTTATACTGATTTCCATATTGGTTGTAACAGTTTACAGACTCATCAATAATGTGCAAGGGTTTGTTTTCTGTCTACAGTCTCACTAGTATATATTGCTTTGGGTCTTTGATGATAGACATACTTTTGAGTAAGATAGAATCTCAGTGTTGTTTTCATTTGTATTTCCCTACTGGCCAAGGATGCTAAATATTTTTTCATGTACTTATTGGGCACTTTCTCTTCTGAGAAGTACCTACTCATTTCAATTGCCCATTCTTTATTGTGGCTTTTAACTTGTAGAGTCGAATTTTTGAGTCCTTTATATATTACAGATATTAGTCTTCTGACTGTAGATGGTCTTATTTTCCTGTGCTGTACATTGTTTCTTTTGCTGTCCAGAAGCTTAATTTGATATAATCCTACTTGTTGGGTGTTGTTTTAGGATTCTACATGCCAATATATGTCTTTTGTTTGAGTAGTTAAGACATTTATATTGAGTATTAATACTGACAGGTATTTATTAATTTTTGTCATATGTTTTCACTGCTTATTCATTCCTGTTTTCTTTTTGCTTAACTCTTATCTAAAATGTACTCTATCTTTTATAAAAATAAAGTATAATATAGGCTTTACTGTCTCTTTTTATTATTACTTGGAATATTTTCTGCAATGTTGGTTTTGTGGTCATGAATTTTTTTTTAAATTGAGATCTTTATTGGTCTTGAAATTCTTTAGTGTATCTTTGTCATGGAATGCTTTTATTTTTCTGTCAATTTTGAAGGATAATTATGCAGAATACAGTAATCTGGGTTGACACTTATTTTCTTTAATGGCTTGGACTTGAAAGTTTATGTTGAGAAGTCTTCTGTTATTTTTTAATAGGTTTGCCTTTAAATATTATTTGACATTTTTTGTAATGCCATCTAGCATTCTCTCTTGGTGCTGCATTTCTGAAATTTTGAATATGATGTGTTGTGTACAGGTACTTTCCCGTTGTTTGTGTCTATTTGGGGTTCTAAATGCCTTATTTACCTGAATATTCATTTCAGACTTCAAATTTCAGAACATTTCATGCAATAATTTTGGGGAATGATTTTTTATAACTTTTATTTCTCTTTTGAGCACTTCCTTGATTCTTACATTTTTAATTTAGTTCTTTTAGTGTCATCTAAGAGCTTTTGAATCAAACTTTTCTGATTTTTTAATTTTATTGTTAAAAAGGCACATTTTATATACATATCATGATCACACTCAACATTAAGAATCTGTACCAGTATATCACATGACTTGATTCTCATTTTTTTCCCATTCCCCTACCAACCCTACAACCGCCCACTCCCTATATACATAATGATTTCTTTTTTTAAATAGAGTACCTCTGAGCAAATTATCTGCTGTATCATTCTTGGCCTGTAGTCCTGAAATTTTCTCTTCTAATTGGCTGTGTCTACTGCCATAGCTTTCAATTGGCCTTTTCACTTCTAGAATTCTGTTTGATATTTTTCATAATGTCTTATTCATTACTAAAGTGATGTTTCATGGCCTGCATTATTTTCCTTAATTCAATTAGGTGTTTATGTCTGCTTTAAGCTTGATGAACATCATATTCATTAAATTCTGTACTGGCCTATTCATATCATGTCTGAGCTCATTGAATATCTTAGATATTTGCTTTATATTTTAAAATATTTTAACCATTTGGTTTTTGAATCTCTTACCTGACCTTTCCTTCATACCTGTGAGATCAGCTTTTAGGGCATTATAAATTTTTTAGACATCTTATTGTCTTTTCTCCTGATTCTTGTGGTTTTTTTGATGAGTGCTATAGATAAATTGTGCTCGAAATCCCTGTCACTATAATAGAGATACCTACTATTGACTGCAAGCATAGCTACTGGTAACATCAATGTCCAAAGGATCAATCATATATTGATGTATAATTTAGAGCTTAACAACTTTTATACTCTTTCAACAACCTGGGAATATAAATGATTACTAATGGGAGAGAAAGACTTGGAAGACAGGAGAATATGAAAGGGAAAAATATTTAAAAATAAAAGAAGAAAAAGGTTTTTAGAAATAAGGAAACCAGAAAGAAATAAGGGCATACAAAGAAGGAAGGTAGTTTTTTTAATATTATTTTTAAACCTATAAAGAGGGAGTTGAGAAAGACAGAGCCTGACAGTGCATGTATGTGTGCCAAAGGTAAGGAGTAAGGAGAGAGACTATTAGTAGAATGTATGACAGTGTTTTTGTTTGTTTTTGAGACAAGGTCTTGCTCTGTAATTCAGGCTGGGCTTGAACTCATTATGTAGATGAGGCTAGCCTGGAACCTGTGGTGATCCTCCTTCCTCAGCCTCCTGAGTACTAGAATTACAGGCCTGTGCCACCATACCTATCTGTATGATAGTCTTAGGGAAATTGTATACAATTTATAAACTAGCAGAAGCCCTATGTTTATAGACCTAAGAAGAACTTTCATGAGAGAGAACAATATAGGTCGATGTAAAACACTAAGGAAATACAAACAAGAATTAATAGTCATATATAGTTGCTTATAAAGATATGTCCCCATACATACACAGAAAGAAAAAAGGAAAAATAAGTTTTCAAAATAGTTATGTATGTAGAAAAAGAAGGGGGAGGATGGGAATCTTTGGGAGGGTAAGAGAAGGAGGGACTGTAAGTGGACAGTAAAAGAGAATAACAGGAAGATTAAGTCTAATTAATGATTTAACAGAAACATACATTTTGGAAATCCTATACAACAAACTTGATGAGGAAGAGCTAATATGATACAGTAAGATTCTGTACCATTTAGATGAGAGTTAAGAGTTTAAATCTTAAAGGGTTAAGTAGAAAAGGGGAGGAAAAGGGCAGACACTGATAGATAAGGAGAGAAATAATAAAGGTAAGGAAAGGGTGAGATAATAAAGGGGATTTGGGAGGAAAGACAGGGATGTTGAATCCACCTGTAGAACTGAGAGTCAAGCAAGGAAGAAATACGCATATGTGACCTAACTGCTTTACCAGAAGCAGAAAATTTATACACATTGTTACAACTACAGACACAAAAGCTCTGCCATTGAGAAGAATGAAATAAGAAAAGAACATACATATATGCACACCCACACTCCCACATACACATGTATGCAGTACACAAAAAGCACCAAATCAGGGGTCTCTACTGTTCTCAGAAAGTTAGTGGGTCACTGAGGCTCCTTTCACTGCCAGACTGTGCTGTCTGATCCACTCAATTCACCTCTGTGCCCTTGGTTTTTAGTTTCATGCCATTTCCACCCGGCCTTTCTCTGACCAAGAACTTCAATTATTTCCTGTGTTCAGGCAAAAGGCTATAACCCTGCCCCTGCACACCATTCTGGTTGCTTTTCTCTGCTCATTTTATTCTCACATCAAAGCAATATTCGTGTTTTCCAGGTTTCCATCTAACCCTGAACATCAGTGGCTTCTGGTGGTAGAGGGAAGAGCCTCCATGGATACTGATTTGGGCTATTTTCCCTACACGCAGGGGTCTTACTCCCTGGCTGTTCAGTGTCAGGGCCAAATATTTCAGATCTCTTCAGCCATTGAATTCAGTGGTGTTCAGGGCTCCATGGAGACAGCCTTTCTGTGTAGAATTCACTGGCATTTGGAGGTGGCAGGAAGGAGCCCACAAGAGCACAGAGCTCAGTGGCATGGTGGCAGCAGTGAGAAGTACCAGTGTCTTTTCTCCACCTCTGGCCTCACCAGTCACAGCCCCTGCAAACTCCTGCAATTTTCACTGTCTCAGATCCTTCAGTGTTTGGTTCCAGGTTCCCAATTAGGACTGTGCCTTTTGTTCTCTGTCCTTAGGTCTCACACATCCTAACTTAGTCTTTGGCCTCTGACTGCTTCTCTGGCTTGAACTTTCTTTAGTGCCCTGAGGTGAGCCGACTCCTTTTTGTAAGGATCTCAATTACTGGACTCCATGTCTTGGCGGGAAGAGAGTTACCCCAGCGGGCACTGGTAGCCTGGGCCTTCTGTGGTAGCCCCACAGCTGCTGCTGCCCTCAGCTGCTGTTTTCCTTGGGGGATTTGAACTTTCCCCCAAATGACATGTTCACCAGACCTGAGCTAGAAGTAACGCTGGGACCAAAAAGCCACCCTGCTTCTTATTCTGAGCCTTGGTGAACACATTCTGAACGTCCCCTAAGTGATTCCGCCTCGAGTCTGCCATGATTAAGATTCCTGAACAGAATTTCTAATCTTATGTTGGAGTATCAGCTTTCCTCATACGCTTGTCTAAATTAATCTTAAGGTCAACCTTTCAGATATATAATTATATATTTATAGGGTATGTTAATATATCCTCATCCTTTTCTTTTTAATCTTTCCCTGTCCCTTATATATTTCAGATGTTTATAAATAACCTACGCTTAAAAAAAACTGAATCTTCTACATCAGTACATTTACACTTTTGCAAATGACTGATATAGCCCACCATTTTCCTTTGTGCCTTCTATATACCATTCTTATTCTAGGATAATTTCTTTTCATTTACATGATTTGGATACACTGAGTATTTTTTACTTTATTTTTTAATAATTCATATTTTTCTAATTTTGGTGCTCCACACTTCTACTATTGTATGCATTGGTGAAGATTTCATTATCCTGCATTCCACATATATTATTTGACCAGGAGCATTATATCTTTTATTAATTAAGACAGTTCTCTCTACCAATATCACCCTTTATTTGCTTTTGGAGCCCATCAAATAAATGATATATCCTGTCATTCTGTCCCCCAGTTTTTCAATATCTTTTATTACATATTTATTTTATCCAGTGAGTTTTTCATGTCATTAGTATACATTTGATTTTTCTGCAAATATACTTTCTAAATTGTGCCTTCTACTTAATTCAAGCTTTTGCCTTTCATTTATAAAGTTCTCTAAATATAATAAATGTTAAATTTAGTATATAATTCAAGTATGTGAATTAAAGCTCTAGTTCTGTTGTTTTGTAGTCTCTGCTGACTTACCCTCAAACTGACTTATTTTCAGTGTGGGTTTATAATTTTAGGTTGGGAGTTTCTTTTTATGGGGCTATATTTATGGGTATCCCACATGAACTAGGTTAAGATTAAGTCCTCCACAAAGAAATTATCTTTGCATCTTGCAAGTGTCCTGGAGTGAAATAAATCTGAACTCACTTACTTAATTGTTCCACTTCAAGTTTCCAGGTATCACACACAGACACAGACACTGCAGATCTGAATACCAAAATCTATATATGTATATATTATACATGTATATATTATATGTATATATTATATATGTATATATTATGTATGTATATATACTATTTATATTTATGCATATTATATATTTTTTATTTCAAGTATTACATGTTTTCCGTAATATGTAGAATTTTTTTGGAAAGATGACATGGAAATAGAAGAAATATCATTATTATTAAAGAGGCAGGAACTGTGGGGAGATGTAAGGAAAGGTAAAAGGGAGGATTTTTATGACCAAAATATATGGACAGATGAAATTGTTTTAAAAAGCAAAATAAAATAATTCATTTGATTAAATGTGGCACAATTATTTTTAAAAAGTCAAGCTTGAGAATTACGTTATGCACCATCCAATTACCTGCACTTCCGTGCTCTGACAAAGAAATACATGAAAGGAAATGTGAAGTAAAACTAGAGATGAGGAGCAGAAACAATTACCACGTCCCTTTTTAAGGTCATGACCAATGCCCATTAAACCTACCTATAGATTTCTGTCATTTCACACTGAGGCCATGAGACTCTTATTCTTGTAATCTAAAAAGAGTGCTTATTATAAATAGAAGAAGGAAGAAAGGAAGGATAGATGGAAGGAAGGAAGGAAGAAAAGAGTGGAGGCAGGAAAATGGAATACATGATGTCTGTTATTTGCCTTTCAGTATTTCTGAACATTCTGTCATAAGTGTTTGTAGGACAGGCAATGAGTCACAAAGTTCTCATTAATATTTGCAAATCACATCTACATGTCTTTGATATTGACTTGAGTGGAGCAGTGGGTAGAAAGTTACTTATTCTTTTTCTTGAACACAAAAGAAATGAATCCCTAGTACACTGTAGTAATATGCTATAAAATAAGAAGTCAATCATATGCATGTGTTTTATACAAAGCTGACAGTGTTCTTTGAAGCATTTGTTTAAGGAATTTGTTTAAATGACTGAATATAAATGGATAGCAGTTCTGAGAAGCAGTTATTGGCAATTTTTATACTCATCCTAGGTTGATCGGTGTATTTGAAAGAATGTGTACATGACCCTATACAATAAGATCATCAAGGGCCAGGGATTTAGCTCAAGTGGTACTGTACCTACCTTGGAAGCACAAGAACCCCAGTTCAATCCCCAGTATCCCCAAAATAAATAAATAAGTAATCAAAACTAATAAGGTCATCAAAAATACCTGTAAACGTATCATAAATTCACAAGGAGTGGTATCTGATTACAAAATCACACACGTACAAAGTTTATTGTTCTTATGTTCTTACTGTTCTTGTAAAATGAATCTTATATAACTAAAAGATATTTATGTTTTTCATTTGCAAATATAGCTTCCTTCCTTATTTTTAATTTTATAGAAAATATCTTAATGCATACATAAAAGAAACTCAGTTTCCAAAAGAGAAAGGTGGATGTAGAGGGAGTACAAAGTGGTCAACCGCTGAAATGTTATTTGGGGCCAGGAAGATGGAATCTATTTCCCTTTCAGTGTTTGGTTCCAGGTCTCCAATTAGGACTTTGCCTTTTGTTCTTCTCTGACCTTGGGTCTTATAGGTCTTCACTTAGTAGAAACACAATTAGCTGTGATTTCTCATGTAGATGGTAGATGAAGGCCTTGAGCCCATTAATGCCCAAGAGAAACATCTAGGTGTAGGAATGTTTCTCTGATGTCTGCAGCACACGTTCGACATTCCTGCAGGAAGCAATCTACTGTTATGCTAATATCATTACTGTGTGAGGTGCAATTACATAGGAATAATTAGATTTACGGAGAGACCTCTTGGTTAGAAGAGCAAATATGTGTGCACCACTGTCTACAGCCCATTAAAAAAAGTTTATCATGTTAAGATAATATACTTTTAAACTTAAAAAAATAAAGCCCAAAATACATGTACTAAAAGCTGTACAACACTATCACATCTTGTTAACATCAGTTCTCACATCTGAAATAACGTGGCTAACATATGACCTGATTCAACAAACACAAACATCTGGTTACCAAGTCTCCCACATTTGTGCATACTTTGATTCTTGCAGGTAGATATGTAGTGAAAACTGATTGCTATTAGTACCTTTCAGGAATGAGGAAACTCAGGTTAAAAATGAGGATCATTAATAATGACCAAAACAATGCTTTCTCATTTATATAATTATTACCTAGGTAAAATGAGACAACAACCATCCAATGCCCCTATTTGATAAACAGCCTCATTTTGTAAATGGGTGAAGCAGAGGTCCAGAGATGGTGAATGAATTTGAAGCTAAAAGGCAGAGATCGTAGTATCATATAAGAACCATGAAGAAAAGCAATTTAAAAGAGTACAAGTAAGGTTTTCTAAATGATATTTTCTATTGTCCCACAACTTGCAGGTTGATATTTTTATCTGAGAAAGAAAACGTCTAACGATGTATAGAAAAATTGCGGTTCTGTCAGCCTTCATTCTACAATACCCTTCGCTTTTTCTTAGAGTGAGTTCATACAGAGCATTTGCCATCGTGTCTTACCTAAAACAGACCACGTACTAAATAAATGTTGTTGTGCTTGTCATTAGTCTCTGCTCATTTAGAGTTCTCTATTTTCTGCACTCGGAGGAAATTATTTTTTTCTCTTGCTGAAAAATTCAAACATTCGGTAACAATGGAACAATAGGAGTGAGAAACTCAGATAAATAATGAAGAGTGAGTATTTCTCTTCAATTTGTCATTTGCTTCTTATAAGAAAGATATTAATACTAAAACACTTTAGTTAACATTAAAAGATATGCTTACCCTCATTGTATCAATGGTCTTTACCTTTGGCTACACATTCTGGCTCTCAGCTTCAAACTTCAAAATCATTTTAGGACCACGGGGTCTTGTCAGCTGAGAGCCAGGCTGAGCACCCACTGTTCTGCCTAGCAGTGGGCCCTTTCCCCTGCCTGTGTTCCCCTCGCAAGTTCCCACACACTCTCTCTAGATTTTTTGGTTGATGAGAGGTGGATGAACAAGAGGCAGCTGTACTATCAAGTCCTAAATTTTGGAATGGTTTTCTCCTCCCTGCTAATTATCTGGAAGGGGTTAATGGTAATAATTGGCAATGAATGTCCAATTGCACTGGGGCTCAGCTTCAGTACAGATCATGTGTTTCACAGAGAAGACCAACTCTTCCCAACATATGGAGCTGAAGATCCTCTAGTGGAATCTAGTGGTAGAAATTGTTGTTCTGAGAACAGAAGGAAGAGGGATTCCTATAGTTTATCAAGTCTTGAAGATTCATGAAAACCATAACAAGCACATCAAAATTTCAGCCATATAAGATAGTAATGGTGGTAATGATCAAGGCCTTTATAAGCAAGGACATTAGCTAGAGAAAAAGATGCTATGCGGAGAGCCTGAGGTTTTGTTTCCTATATTGGAACTGTGACAGTCTTTATGAATGATGACCCTGAATTCAAGTATGCAATAATTTTGGGGCTACTTCATGCTGGTCCATTGTGAGTAAGAAGCCTGCCTTGCTGTTCCTGGGAAGATGTACTTTTGTTACTGACTGTTCAGAGTACATCCTGGTCTGTGATTGAGGGTGTGAAGAACACACAGTTAGCATATCTCAGTAGTTCTGGTTTGCATTAGTTTGTGTTTCCACACCAGAGTATGGGTGGGTAGGTGCATGTGCACCATGGAGCTCATGTACTTCAGGGGACTTTCAGTCACATGATTTCATATTTTGTCATTGTCAACACTTTCACATTTTTGTATATCAGAGAATTTCTCATATGAAAAGTTTGAGCCAGAGGTCCCAGTGTTTGTATTTTGAAGCCACTTTCACTACTTTTTCATTGTTTTTGTAGACACAGGGTTCCGCTTTGTAGTTCAGGCTGCCACTGAGCTCACTATATAGACCAGGCAAGCCTCGAACTCACAGCAATCCTCCTGCCTCTGCCTCCCCAGTGCTGGGATTACAGCCCTGAGCCACTACGCCCAACACTGTGGTATGTGGTACTAATTGCTGGTGGGCATGAGGCACCACATCTGGCATTATTGCATGTGATTATCAGGGATCAAACTAGGGAACTTGGGCTTCCAAGGCAGGTGCTAGAACCGCTGAGCTAAATCCCCAGATCCACCCTTCATTTGTAAAGTGCCCACAGCATCCCGCAAATGCAGCTGAACTGAAGCTCGGAAGTGCTGTCCCTCTTATGATGGGAATGGCTTAGTCATTAAGTTTTTTAAATTTTCAAAAATTTAAACAAAAGACTTTGCACACTGTAAAACAAGAAAAAACAAATAAGCAAAACCAAAATCATTTTGGACCAATGGCAGAAGACAGAGTTAACCCTGCTAATGTTTCTGAAATTTAATTGCCCAAAAGCAAGAGAAAAACAAGGAATTGGAAAGATATCTGCAGCAAACCAACTTACATCCTCCAGGTCTGAAGAGTGCTTCAGAAATAGCTTGGTTCATAATAACCTGAAGTAGTTCTTGAGCTGCTGTTACAGCAGTAAGCAACAAGAAATTCAACACACATTAGCTTTTCAAAACTTGGTTTTTCTATCAGAGAACCCTCTAAAGAGCCAGTAGTATTTATTTTTCAGTAAAGGATTGTGTTTAAGATCAAATTGATATTCAATAAACATTTGTGGAATTCATTTTTTCATTCATTCACTTATCCTACAAATCCTTATTTAGAAGTTGTTGTGACACAGGCTTTTTGCGGGATGCTAGAAATAGAGAGCTGAATATAAGGTGAACAAGGTTAATACTCCTATATTTCAGCAGGGGAGATTAGACAAGAAATGAACATATTAGGTAATCCTAGTTAATAATCCATTTTATGGAAAAATGAAAACACTGGCGTTGAGTGTTAAAGCACTGATGAGAAAGGGAAGCTATTTTATATGAATTGGTCAGGGAATAGCTCTCAGAGGAGATGACAATTGAGCTGAGTTTATAAGGATCCTTGATAACTATTGTGTATGGTGAGGGGAATCAAATCTTACATACAAGAGCAGCTTCTAGGAAGAAGCAAAATAGATCATCATTTTCCAGTGTGGATGGAGATGAAGGATCAAGTAACTCAGACAAATCTGAAAGGCAAATTTAGATCTTTGGTCAAAAAAGGCATTAAAAAATCAGTCAAGGGCTGAGGTTCCAGAAGGTCAACTGAAATGCCCAGACGTGATCTGACTCAGGAGCACAAATGCTTGACCTCTGGCTGTTTTTCTTTTTTCTTTTGAGCCTACAGATCTGCACACAGAGAGCCTATGTACGTGGGAGGATAGATGCCAGGCCCCCAGATTGCCATGAATTTTCTTATACTAGATCAGAGGACTGGAGCTCTCAGGATTCTTTTATGTGCTCAGATATGTGTCTCTGTCTATAATCTAAGAAGATTTTTTTCCTCCTACTATACAGCCACAACATTTCAAACATTTGTCAAATATACGTAATCAAAATATGAAGTGATACTTTTAAAATTCATGCTTTTTAAAAAACAAAATAAAACAAAAAAACAGCCAGAAAAATCAACAAATTGTCAAGGAAGAGTCAAATCCTAAATGCATAAGATCTAGAAACAGCAATTGCTGAGCTTTCTAGCTTTCTTTTTTATCTCCTCATCTACTATTTGGTGTTGGTATGGGAATATAATATAATGTGGCACTCAAAACTGGATTCCATAACACTGACGTGAATTTCAGGTATGAATATAGCAGAATGTAATATGTATTTTTTGTAAAACAATGTAATTAGGTACTTTGAGGGAGGAAGGGGAAGGTAGAAGGAGTGAAATAGAGATAAAGGAGATGTTAGAAGAATGAAAGCGAATGAGGGAATGTTAACATTATAGCTTGGATTTGTACATTACTGTTAGCCAACAGTCATATTTCTAAGTAAATCAGAAGTTCATCTTTTCACTCCTCTGCTTTCCTTTCCTGCATTCTGTTACATGCTCCATTTTAAGAAAGACAAAGAAAAAGTGAAGGCTTCACACCTACCTACCAAAAGTTACCAGCATAACATGCTTCATAGTAAAGAATAACACAGCATTTAATCAGAAGATTTGGGTTGGAGCACTGGTATACCATGTACTAGTTGTATAATCCTGGGAAAATATACATCTTACTTGTTTTGTCTTCTGAAAACAAAAATGATAACTTTCTGAAGATAATTCTGAAAAACATCTTCAGTAGGATTTCTTTCTTCTCCTTCTCCAATAGACTAGCTGTAAATCCTAGGATTGTCTTCATAAGGTAATGTGAATGTGTAAATGACTGCTCTTTTCAGGTAACATTTACATTCTTTGTTTTTTAGGTTTTTTTGAGAAAGGGTCTCACTTTGTAGTTCAGGCTGGCCCTGCACTCAGCCTCCAACTCACATCACAGCAATCCTCCTGCCTCTGCCTCCTGAGTGCTGGGATTACAGGCGTGAGCCACCATGACTGGCACTGTGGTATGTGGTACTGTTTGCTGCTGGGTGTGAGTCTCCACGCCCAGTATAGTATGTGGTTATTGGGGGATCGAATCCAGGTCCTTGCGCTTGCAAGACAGGTGCTGGAACCACTGAGCTAAATCCCTGGCCCAACATTTACATTCTTAACAAGCTTAGGAAGGATCAGATCTTCCATATACTCACCAATCATATGTTTCTTTAGTGGTATAGATACTCTACAGGGTAAAAAGTAAGTATATCCCTGATGGAGAGTAGGCTATGTAATTCAGACCACACAGTCCTGAGGTCAGTCTTATCTTGTCTCATTCGTGGAAGGCCATATGATCCTTGTCTATGGGCAGAATGTGGATAGTCCAATACTCCTAAAGCAAGAGAGCATCTGCTGAGGCCAATTGTCAATATACAGGCACTTGGGTATAGAGAAAATTTGGTTCCTTATTAACTTAATACTTATCCATTTCTTCTCTATTGTTGTTATTCCATGAAAGACATGCTATCTTTCTCCCAGTGCTTCTCACTGACTAATAAAAGTGGACAACCGTGGAGTTTTCAGTCTGTCTAATAGAGGTAGTTCTCTTCTCATTTCCTCATTTTATGTCTTGAAAATTATCTCTGTCTCATTCTTTTCATTCCTCACTGTTCCCCTCAAAAGGTAGCTGAAGGGTCTGGTCAGCTCTTGGTATATTTCCTATAGAAATTATTTGACTAAAGAGAATTAAAACAATAAGAAGAAGAAGTTTAAAGGGGAGTATTACTGTGCTATTCAGCTTCTTATTGCTATAGAAAAATACTCGGGAATGAAATTAAAAAGAGGAAAGGTTTATTTTGGTTCACAGATTTGAAAAGTTTCAGTCCATGGTTGCTCAGCCCTGTCACCATCGTGATAGTGGTAGCACAGTACACAAGGACAAGGAGTATATGGTAGAGAAAAATTGATCACTACATCGCAGCCATCAAAGCCCCCTCTTCAAAACACATTAAGTAGGCTATGAGTCCACAAATGAATTAATTGATTCTTGGTATGTTTTACATTTACATAATGATCACACTCAACATTGAGAATTTGCACCAGTGTAGCACATGACTTACTTCTCATTTTTCCCATTCCCCTCACCCCCTGCCCCATCTATATATCTATCTATCGATATATATATATATATATATATATATATATATATATATGGTTTGTTTCCTTTTTTACCATCATATTTTTTCTTTCCCTTTACTTATCCCAACTTCCTTTTTTTCCTTTGAATATTTTCTATTTCACAATATCTATCATATATTCTAGAACTCATGTAAATCTTCAATTTTCATACCACAGAGAAGATATAGTATTCACACATCTGTGATTTATTCATTACACTTTTGAGTACGTCCTCAAAGTATGTCCACTTGAGTTTAAGTGACTCAAACTTACCATTCTTTATGGCAGAATAATATTCTATTTTATATTTTTTAAAATACATTTTGTTTATCCAGTCTCCAGTTGATTGACACATGGGCCACTATGATAAAAACTGCATGTATTGACAAAGTCACAGACCTGAGGATCGGTGGGATAGATAAAAGGATACAGAAACAACTCCAGATACATTGAGTCACCTCATCTTTGACAAAGGAGACAAATATCCTCAATGGAGGAAAGATAGCCTCTTTCACAAATGGCGTTAGAAAAACTGGGCTTTAACCTACCAAAGAATAAAGCTAGATCTATCTCTTTCACCATACACTAAACTAAAATCAAAGTGGATTAGACACTTAAACCTCAAAATAGAACTCCAATCCTGCTGGAAAACAGGTTAGGTAGAATTCTTGGAGACATTGGCTTAGGGAACGACTTTATGAACAAAACCTCTATAGCATGAGAACTAGCAGAATGAATCAACACATGGGATCTTGTCCTGCTGAAAAGCTTCTATACATCAAAAGAAACCACTGGCAGAGCAAAAAGACAACCAACTACATGGGAAAAAGTTTTACTAGCCATCCCTCAGGCAAAGGGTTACTATCTAGAATTTATAAAGAATTAATATCAGCCTCCCCAAATTAAAAAACCCAATTCAAAAATGGGCATATGAAATGAACACTTTTCAGAGGAAGAAGCAAAAGCAACCAAGAAGCATATGAAGAAATGTTCAACATCACTGGTCATTTGAAAGATGCAGATGAAAACAATACCGAGATTTCATCTCTCTCCACAAAGAATGGTTGCTATTATGAAATCAACCAACAACAAATGCTGGTGAGGCTGTGGGGAGAAAGGAATCCTTATCCATCATTGGTGGGAATGTAGACTGGTGCAATCACTGTGGAGAGCCCAAGAAAACCTAGGATTAGAGGCCTCATTTGGCCATGTTCTTCCCCTACTAGGAATATACAAAGAGGAATTTAAAAATTCATATCACAATGGTATATGTGTACCCATGTTTATAGCAGCTCATTTTGTGACAGTTAAATCTTGAAAAATATCCAAATTAATTCATTTATAAGCCATTATAACTCCATCATTTCTCAAAGATCTTACCTCTAAACACTGCTGCATCAAGAATCAAGCCCTCAACATATGTGCCTTGGAGGAATGTAATTATACAACCCAAAATACCAAGGGCAAAACATTACAGTGTAGAGTGTAAGTGCTACATGATTTCTAAAGACAGGGTGGTGAGTTTGAGATGAAACATTTAGAGGCTTCATGGAGAAATTAGTGTAAAAGGGTGACATGAAAGATGGGTTTGGGAAGAGACAGAAGACACAGGACAGCTTTCTGGTCAAGGAGAGCAATATAAGCAAAGGACAAGAACAATATGGTCGTTTCCCAAAATTTTAGCAAATCTGAGTTAATGAAATCTCAAGGCAGGTGGTACTACCCCTTGTTGTGCGTCGTCACAGCCACACCCATACATGTGATCATCTGGGCTCATGGTATATAATCTCTATTTGGTACTCTCCAATCATCAGGAAACTTTAATAGTTATGCCCTAAGTAAAATAAGCCCACACAAAATTGGCACAGGGACCAAATTTTCTGGCAGCCTTTTAAAAAAATAACTGTTGCAAAATGTTTCAAGTTTAATTCCTTTCACTATAAATCGGTAACACTAACTGTAAGAGTAAGATGCTGCAAACTAGGCACCCTGATCTCAGAGTAAGATTGAGTTTAGAAACTTCAAGAGACCACTTCAAGTCTTACAGCATCAGTATATGTGTTGTGAGAAGGTTTACACACCAACTTTCCCTGTTTAAATATTAGGAATCATGCTAGAAATAAGAGACACATTTCCTCATGCAGCATTGTTATTAACAAATGACAAAGGTAAACATAAATATAATTCACTAGTCTGATGTACTCATGATACATAAAGGGGAGCAAAGTATAACTCCTAAACTATTAGATATCTGAAATACGAGTTTGTGTTCTCTAAAATCAAAGAATGAATTCTAGGAACAACAGGGGCTAAGAATAGGAAAAGTTTATTAAGAAAGGGAGTTTCTGCCTAATAGGGACAGAAGGGGGACCCAAAAGTGAGTAATCTAATTACCTCACTTCCCAGGGGGCTTTTATGGAACAAAACTTTGGGGTGAGGCAGGTTCAAGGTGGGGCCAACCAATAAGATTCAAAAGGTGAACAAAACTATGATGAACTGATAAGATTAATAGTGATTAAAAGAGGAATTCAATGGGAAAGCAAATCATGTAACAAGGTACAAGGATTTTTAGTCAGGAATTTTTTCTGGGGAGGATGGGCCAAGACCCAGGAGTCTCCCTCCCAGGTGTTTGATACCTCTGTAGAATATCAATCACTGTTATTTATCCTATACCTGATAGCTTTTGTCCTTTTATAATTTAAAAGTATCCGCCCTTATTGACTCCTTGACTGTCATCCAAATCGGCTCCTCTAGGGGCCAGCCCTATCTACCTACCTAAAAGGTATCTAATTACAAAGGTACAGTTTATTTTTTCCAGCGTGAGAGAAGTTGGAGCATGCACATTTTCTTTGTATTTTTTTCAATATATGCTTAAAGACAGATGATTGTTCATGTGGTCAGAAAACACACTGGCAAAGCCCTTAATATTGAGTAGCACGCTAATATTTCTTACAACTTCCTTCAGCCAGAATATTTCTATACATCAGCATCTCTCTGATGCTAATTCCAGGGAGACCCTGTGAGGAGAAAGTAGATCCAATATTTTTCATGATGAACCCCTTAGAGTATTCACAGAATCAATGGTGGGCAATAATGACAAAAATGTACTTGGTCATTATCTTCAGGTGAAATGGGCTCTAATCTGTTGTAATTGTTAGCTTGGTGCATACCTGGTTGTTCAACCTCTGATTGATTTCTTTTCTCTATTGCTCACAGCTCTGAGCTATTAGTTATCATATGGGGCTTTGTCCTGAGTACTTAAGGAGAATGCTATAAACAATAACAATGAATGATCTTAATAATGCCTTAGCACCTCTCTTAGGGGGCAACTCCACAGCATGTATACTAGCAGTTCACTTATCAACCCATACTGTATACAGCACTCTAGAGTGATGAGAAGCTGCTATCCACATGCTCTTTTCCTTATCTAGTGGCTTCAGTATATCCTCCTAATCCAGCACTCTATCGTACTGCCTCTGTAGCTAGGTTTACAAAAATAAGTTATCTTATTTTTGTAAATAAGATAAATAAGTTATCTTAATAAGTTATCTTATCTTTGAATTCACAGATGATACATATGAATTACCTAAACAGCAGCCCAGAAGTCACCATACCTAGGCACCAGGGAGCTAAAACACTCCATCCCCAATCCTAAACATCAGGAACATTCAACTTCTAGCTAGTCCTAATTGTTTTTGAGGATCAATGACAAACTCTGGATGTCTGAAACCTAGAAAACATCACTTTGCTCTTTCTCTGTCCACTATTCTGAAAGATCATATAAGCTGATTACATCAAGGGCCAGGGAAAACTATATAGTTTGTAGAATCTTCTGAAAAATTAAAAGGCAGGCTACTTCTATTCAAAAGTTGTTTAGGATTTCAAGGCAGTGGCAGGACAATATTAAGCCACATGACCATGACGAAAGCCTTGCCAAGGGTTGTCCTAAAAAGTATATACATTTTCAAACATAATGAAAGCATGAGATTTTTAAAAGAAACAAGCAAAGTGGAAACCACATGATATAATTGAAATAATAAAAATATAATGTATAATGTAAAGTTTTCAAATTTGAAGTGTCTGTTTGGAAAGATCCAAAATAAAATTAAAGTCATGTTTCCCTGCATTTTGAATCCCCTCAAAATCACTTAATGTGATCATATTTTCATTAGGTGAGGCAGGTTCTTAGAATCAGTTTCTGCCTTCCTAATTGCATATCCCTAAGCAGTATCACCTGGCCTAATGGAGTCTAGATAGACATCAGTCATGTAGGAGACCAAGACCTCTGTACCTGTTATTGCCTATACAAAGTTTTTGTTCTTTGCATGCATACCTATTACATGACTTTTCCCCCACTGGGATGACTATTACCTAAACAACTATACTTGTAACCTTCTTGGTTGATCATAGCTTTAACTCACGTTGTACCCATATGGTTTAGGTCTATAAAAGTTCCCTTTTAAGTAGGGGTCCTTAGCTATCCATCTGAACTGCTCATGCCTCTCATGAGCTATTCTCTCAATAAACAGTTCCTACTCTTAACCTCCACTGCTCCTAGAATTCACTCCTCAGTTTTAGTGAATGAGAACTCAACATGCCAGACACCTAACAAGTTGGGAACTATAATAATTCCCTAAAAATGCTGAGGTCATATTTCATCTCCTGATAACATTTCCTGTATCAGTGTGTGAAGATAAGAACATAAAAACAGAGAAAAGATGAACTGTTCTAGTTGAAATAATGGGTAGAGTTTATGTGGACAAGTGGACAAACATTGGCCACTAAAATTCTTCTTAATGATGCCTTCATAGAATACCTACAGCAATGAACAAAGCACAGAATTACAGTTGGGCATTTTTATTTTCATTGATGGTGAAATGAGGTCAAGGGATGGAAAGTGATTTGCCCAGAGTCAGTGTTGGTACTACTATACTGCTGGTATTATCAGAACCCAAATTGGTTGGCTGATTTCAGCATTTTCTAGGAATGATCTTCACCTGCCAAGTCAGCCTGAATTTGGTGAGGAGATGCTCCTAACCTTGTAATGGAGTCACATCTTTATAACCTCACAGCAAATTGAAAATATAATAAATTGAAAATGGTATTAGTCATTTTTCTCATTACTGGGACAAAATTGCTGATACCCAACTTAAGGATAAGTTAAATTTGAATCACTAGTGTCAGAAGTTTGAATCCATAGTTAGCTGGTTCCGAAACAGAAACATCAAGGCAGAAAGACATGGAAGAGCAAAACTCTTTACTTCATGGCAGCTGGGAAGCAGAGCACAAAGGAAGGGCATCCTCAAGAAACATCCCCCATGAAGGCACTTCCCAGTGACCTACTGCCTCTAACTGGTCCCACTTCCTATAGCACATTTAGCTATTAGCATCAGTAGAGACAGCACCCCCATGATCCAATTACTTCTCCAGAGTCATTTAATCCAGTCTCATTGACAAGATTAACTAGAACAAAAATGCACTGAATACACCGAACCTAAGCAACACTCTAGTTTAGCAACATGGCCCACTGTAGAGTATGGATTGTTTCCTTTTATTTTGGTGAAGTCAATTGGGAGTCATCTTTCTCTACCAGTATGCAGCATCAGGAAAGAGGACTATACACTGTATTGCTAACTGAAAAAAGATAAAAGTGCAAAGCACTGTTTTTCCTGAATGCCCATCACTTTTGCAACAATGTAAAGCTGAATTTTTGTAAATCAAACCATTGTAACAGGGGGATTGTCTATACTCTTCTCTATCTGCTTTACTTGGATCACCACAGGACAGATCTTCAGAACTTTTAAATATATTCTGAAAAACAGTTTTCTTGCTTTCTACAAAACATTCACAGAGTAAATAAAAATGTCCTAATCCCCAATTCTTCATCCTATTCTGATTTCATCTCACATATTATATATGACAGTCATCCTCCCCTTTCTTTAAATTACTTTCTTGTTTTCTGGTGTATTTTTTTAACTGATGGAAAAACTAACTCCTACTTAAAATCCACTGTTTTATTTTCAATGAATGAAGTGAAGTGTCTGGAACCGGATTAACTCCTTATGTTTTTTGTTTTTATTTTTTATTGTTTTGGCTCAGAAAAAAGCTGTATTGGTGACTTTCATACCACTGTGACAAAATACCTCAAATTTACAATTTAAAAGAAGGTATATTTACTTTGGTTCACTGTTTCTAGTAGATCGAGTCTGGATTCAAAAAATAAACAACATGGCAGAAGGGCCTGGCAGAGGAAAACTGCACCCTGCTGCACTGAGAAAGCAGAGAAATCAGCAGCCAGGGGCTAGAATACACCCTTCCAGGTCATGTCCCATTGATTTACCTCCCACAAAACCTCACCTCCTAAGAGCATATACACATACTGAACTCATCAATAGATGAATCCAATGAGCTTAGCACCTGCACAATACAATCAACTTCCAAAAGGCCCAACTCTCAATACATGAGAATTTTGGGGGACATTCTAGACCTAAACCATAACAGAAGCTTCCATAACTAAATACAAAATGGGTAAAAACACTGTTCTGGGTCTATGTATATCATAGAATTCTTGGAGAACATACATAGAAGAGTTCTCAAGTGATGGGTGTTAACATTTTTTGAAAGTTACAGGAACAAGGAGTTGAGAAGTTATTGCTAAGCTGAAATGACTCTGTTATTTTGAGAGGAGTGTAAAGAGCAGTATATATCTCAGCTAAGAAAAGAGAGTTGCATGTGAATCAGCTAGGTAGAATTCTGTAGCCATATATCCTAAAGCAGTGTCAGTGACGTAAAGGAATAATAAGTTGTACTGTGCATCATACATGAAGAATGGAGGCCTGCTAGTCTTTCTTCTGCCCCTACCATGTCTAGGCTACATCACATGTGAACATGACAATACCTATCTGCTCCAAGGCAAGATTAGGCCCCCTTTTAAGGTCCTCTCACTTTGTTGGCTTTCATTTCAAAGCAGTCACCAGACCTTAACTACTCATAAAATAACTATCTCGCCTAGCAGGCTGAAAGCTTCATGAAGATAAGAACTATGACCGTCTTTTTTATTGCTAAATTCTAGCATATAGCATCTACAAGACCCTCAAGAGATATGTATACAAAGCCAGGTGTGGTGGCACATGCCTGAAACCCAGCACTCTGGGGGGCTGAGGCATGAAAATCACAAGTTCAAGTCAAGATTGGGCAATGTATTGACTTAGCAAGACTATGTTTTAAAGTAAAATAGAAACAGTACTACTAATATTGGTGTATCTCAGTATAAATAGCCTGGGTTCAAATTCAGAATCTCCCAAATTTGTGTGTGTGTGTATGTATATATACACACACACATATATGCATATATACATATATAGAAATATATACATATATGCATATATATGTATATATACATATATGCATATATATGTATATATACATATATATGCATATATATGTATATATGCATATACATATGAACTTATTCTATACCCCACATTATCTATACTCTTTTGAATCAGGACAGGAACAAGTTAAAAATTGATTCATTTGTCTTATTTATGATTTGAAAGCTTATTTCAATTAATGATATAAAATCATTGTGGCTTTTCCTCTCTCTGGAGTCAACATTTGCCCTGTGAATCATATGCCTTTCTATGTCGTGCATCCAAGATAAGATGATTTTCTTTTTAAGCAATTTTACACACATGGCAGTTTTAAATAGCTGGCTAGCTGCATTCATTCAGTTGCCACAGGGCAGAGGGCGAGAGAGAGAATATCCTGTCTACTTGGTCTTTGGTGTAACTGTCACTGGACACTTTTGATTTTAGCAGCCGTATTTTGTGAGTTCAGAACACAGCTTAACTCCCATCCTCCTCCTTGTGACTGTTTGATTCACTGTCCAAAAATAGTCCAAAGAAAGGCAAAGAGGATAAATGAAGAGGTAGAAAGACAAGGAAGTTATAAGTTTTGTCACAATGTATATGTGCTAGGATGTAGGCTGATATGCTTTTCAGTTCATTTGGATGGTAGAACTTGGGTTACATCATCAGGACTATCAGGAACATATCAGAGGATGTGTTATGGTTGCAGCTTGAGACAAAAAGTGAGTATTTGTGTTTATAATAATGAACATTTCTGTTATATCTAATCCTATTTCCTTGATTCATTGTTTGTTCATCTTCTAATAAGCCAGTTAGCTTGGGTTTGGATTACTATAAAAGAGGTCAAACAAAATTTTCAATCTGCTTTCTGAGATTTCTTGCATAAGTTCCTTGAAAGAAGTCGAACAAAACAATCCTGCAATTTACTTTCATATGCAATATTTAGCCAACAGTGTAGCTACTTGAAAGTCTGTCAAAATGCCTTACAAACATAGATATCATAATATAGCGGGTAATGTGCATATATCTCAGAACACAGGGAACCAAATGAATACTTTTGTGTAAGTTTACAAAGCTTTTTCTACTTTGGTTATGTGCTCTTCCTCTGCATTCTCACTGCGATTGTATTTTCTCCTAACACAGCACTCATCACAATGAACATAAACATTTGTTTACTTATTCATCTCAACTAGACTACAGCATCCCTGAGTACAGGACTAAGACTTGCCCATTTCTGTAACTGCTCAGGTATCACAGAATAAATAGCAAAAGTGACAGTTCAGCGTGGTAGCCATGGTAGGTAATCATCAATTTTACACTGTTGCTGATATTGAAGTTTGTTTTTTAAATTTTTAGCTTCATTTTTTAATGTTTTTTGCAATTTCCTTGAGATCCCCTTTAAAAGCTGCCCAACTGGGCCAGGTGAATGACTTGTAATCACACCTACTGCCCAATGCAGACCTGATAATTTGCTACAGAAGAGATGAAAAATGATATCTTAAATATTACACTAGACATAAAAGAATCTTCCTCCAGTCTGGAAAGAAAATACCTTGTAGAACCTTGAGTTGTCACCACTATAAGCTTTGATTTTAATTTGGCAAGTATATTGCTAGCTGGTGGCTTTTTTATCTGGAAAAAAATACTAAATTTATTGGAAAATGAATTTTAAAGTTAGATGTAAAAAGGAGTTAGCATTCTTTTAATGTTACTCATGTAGCTCTATCAGCTGATAAATGTAGCAGGAGAGGAGACAGTGTAGAAACACTGATCTTTTGCTCATCTCCCATGCAACCTACTATATAGGTAACATCCTTTAATTGTTCAGGGCTAATGGTATCTCTCAGAAGATCTCTGCTTCTGAGAAATTAATGTGTAGTTCTCAATGATATAACTTTTTTATGAATAGTATATGCACTCTTTATATAAAAATACAGCAAGAGTCTTATTGTGATTTATTATGCATGTGACAGTGTTTTGCATAGATGTCTCTTTTTTTCTATGCAGTAAATATCCAAGAATTGACCAATAAATCCATAGATATTCACAGCATGCTGTTTTGGCTTCAAACAAGTTTTTTCATGTGACATTTCTGAGTCTCAAATGCATACCTGAGCAAAAGGAGAAATGATGAAGGCCTCACATTACCCAATTCCAAAGTACTCTGAGAACGCTAACCAATAGCAGGGTGCCAAGCATACAGAACTGGGCATGAGAAGGAATGAGATAAACTGGTGAGGATGCAGAGGGGAAAATCACCTTTCTACACTGTCTGTGGGAATGTAAAGCAGTACAATCCATTACAGAAATCAGTATAAAGTTTCCTGACAAAATTAGATGTAGTGCTGTCATTTGATCTAGCTATACACACCCAGAATACCCCTGAAAAGACTAAAGACAACATGCTGTCATGATTTCTGTATACTCATGTTCATTGTAATGTAATTCACAACACCCTAAGTTAGGAAAACAGCCCAGATACTTGTCAGCAGATAAAATGACAATTAAAATGTGATATATAAACACACGATTCAGGCATAAAAATGGAATAATGTCATTTCATTAGACAAGCTTTCTTCATAGAAAGCTAGCGGATGTAGAGACCATCAGATTCTGTGAAATATGCAAGATGCAAAAAGTTAAACATCACATGATGTATATATCTAAAAAAAGAAGGATGATAAGAGAGTAGAAGGTAGATTATAAGAGGTGAGGGAGGGGATGAGGAGAGTGCAGACAATGGAAAAGAGATGAGGGCAATGTGGGTGGGTAGAAAATAATCCAAGTATGTTTAATGCATGTACCCAAAGAAGAAAAATAAAAATCTCATTCTATATTACTAATATACACAAATAAAATATTAAAAAGTAAAAACCATGTCTACTTTTCAAAAATGTAGTTTTATTTTTTAAATGAATCACTTAATAGCAAAGTAAATTTTCACAATTTTGACCTTGTTTTGATTATACTGAGGATATAATGAATTTTCTTAAAATAAATTTTACAAGTAAGGTGACTTTTACTGCAAAACGGTGGCCAGTTTATGGCTTACCAGGATCTGTATGATTAGGAGAAGAAGACGCATATGTTCTATACACCCAGCTCATTTAACATTCCCTTCATTGTATTTCTGTTACATAATACATTCAGTAGAGACAACTATGTAACGTGGTTGATTGGAACATATTTTTCAAGCTAGTTGTATTATAGCATATGTCAATACATATACTTCTTATAGTTACTTAAGGCTTGATACTAGATAATGTCTTTTTTTTAACTTTGAATAATTGGTGTATAGAATCCAGCACACAATTTGTATTAGCAATGATCGGCCACTGAATCACCGATAGCTACAACCACGTATTTGCACAAACTCTTTCACTGGGTTCCACTAAGTCTTGTATATTTTAATGGCCCAACAGAAGAAACTAAGATGGATAGTGGTTGAGTAGTTCCCTCAGAATCATAGTCAATTGTGGTACGGAAACCCAAGCCCAGGTCCTTTTGATTGGGAAGCCCATGTTCCTAAACACCATAGGAGAATATTCTGAGTATATTTCTGTTGAAGTCAATTGTAAAGCTAAACATAAGAATAAATACATAAAGCTATTTTCATGAAATATGCTTATTTACAATTTTCCCAATTTGAATTTTTCAAATTCAAATATTTTTAATTTTCATTTGTTTTTGGTACTGCTAGTCAGAAGGCTGAATATTAACAACTATGTTCACTTTAGGGGAGTTGTACTCTTTCATTTTAACAAATAAAAAGAAGAAACAAAACATTATCTCAAAACTTTATTTTCTCATCTATTTATTTCCTTTTGAAACTAAAAGTTTTAAAACGCAGCTTTCATAAAACTTTTCTTTCACAAATAGGTATATCCTCACCCCAGATCTAAAACTGCAGCAAATACTATGCAATTATATACTTCCTTTTGAATGTACCAGCTAAAATATTAAATCAGCATACATCTTACTATAATGCCATAACTATTTATCTTCCAAAAACTCAGGAATAGTACTACACTTACAATCCTAAAAAAAGTGGAAAACGGCATTTACCCATCTGACTCCAAAGTAAGGTGAGAAACAGAAAGCAAACTGTTTTAAAGCAGGTGATATGTAGTTTGGAGCACACTGCTATTCACATAATTTAAAGTGAATAACATAAAGGCACGGTGTGTTAAAAACCATAGACACTTATTGTAATTGGACCAGGACTTATTGACTGGCCTTTTCTCCTCAAGACATTAACAAATATCCACCATTAATATTCAGACATATTGTCCATTTTTCTTTGGGAGCATCTAAAAGAAGACATATAAGAAGTTTCCAAATTTTATCTACAAAGATACACATCTAAAGGAGTCAATGAACCCTGTGTACTATTTACCTAATACTAATTAGCCATAGCTAATGCTGCCATTGTTAAAAATGTCTGGCAGGTTAGCTTTAAGGGGGAGGACTGGAGAGATGATGGCTAGTGGGAAGAGTGCTTTGCTTTGGGATAATATAAGTGATTTAAATTCAATTGTGGTCATGGTTATACAACTCTGTCACTGTGCAAAAATCTACTAAATTGTACACTTTAATTTTCTGAATTTTACAGTATGCAATATTTTATTCAATAAAGCTCTTATTTAAAAATTTTAAAAGGCAAAATACTGATGTGAAATTGTAAACTTTCTTAGAATGATAAATACATATTTACATCTTATGAAATATCTGTAAACATATAGGGCTTTTGTTTGAAACAGAGACTAGTTTTGGAACAGTTCAGATATTTGAGAAGGTGAATGCTCTCAAACCAACAAAACATGTTAAAATACATATTTATTAAGCTCTCACATTTTCTTTTAAAATTTGTTTTCTTATTTTCATTTCTTATTCCCACTACTGTAATCCACTTTCTTAGTTAGTAACTCCGGTTATTCTAAAGCATGTCTTAGGGAACTATAAGTTGTTTTAAAATTTTTATTGGTATATTTATGTACATTTTAAAAAGTTTTTATTTCACAATATATAACATACAATGCTAGGACTCATTTACATCTTCATGGGGGGGTGGTAGGGTGGGTGGGGCTATGGGAAAAAATGAGAATTAAGTTGTGTCTTATACTGGTACAAATCCCCATTATGGAGTGCAATCATGATGTCTATATTTAATGTACCAATAAAGATAATTTAAAAAAAAAAAGTTTTTGAGACAGTGTCTCACTAGACACTCCAGGTCAGTCTTCAGCTCACAGTCTTCATGTAGCCCACACTTGCCTTCCATTTGCAGTGATCCCCCTAACTCAGTCTCCTAAATTTTGGGATTATTGGCATGTACCACCATGCCTGGGTCTAACTAGTAATTTTAAGTACCCACTAACTAGCAGGTACTTAAAACATATAAAATTTTATGTTCCAATTACATTATATCTAAGACAGAAGAGGCAGATAAATAAATTTATGCTGTCTATTATGCTGGACATTTTTCAAATTATTTATCAAAGCCCTTGAAAAGTAGTCTTTACCGTCATTCCAAGGATGACAGTAATAAAGATCAGTGACACAGACTTCCATAAAGCCACAAAGGTACTTAGGGGATGAAACAAGATTTGAATTAAGTCCTTTTAACTCTGAAATCAGTGTCTCTTCTACACAGAAGAGGAACATACATTTTTCTGTGTACAATTATTAATCATCATCTCCAAGTCAGATATTAAATAAGTAGTCTGAAGTAATACTAATAAGTTAATGAAACAGCTCAAAATAAGAAAAAAATGAAACCTGTACTTTTGTTTCCTATTAAACATCATGTGCCAATGCTAATAAAGTAAAATTGCCCTCATAAATTTTAATGTGAAATTTAGTCTGAGATTCTGGTGTTGACAACTTAACTATGAAGCATTTAAGTCCCAATTTCTGAAATTAAAGTTCTCATAACAGGATTAATTTGTGCTAATTCTGCACATATATTATTTTGCTCTCTTTGTTAGGCTATACTCTCTCTACTTTTAGAGATAAGCCAACACTTACAGGAGAGTAAGTCAAGAGAATTTCTAAAATTGCACTTAATATGAAAGATGAAGGACATTGAAATGTTACCATAATAGAAGCTTTCCTCCCCAAATCCTTGATTTTCCTCTTTATGCTACATATTAACGTTAGTCACTTTTATTGTAACTAGATGATGTCATTGAAAAAAGTAGGCAGGGGTTCAGTGGTATTGTGTGGTTGTAATTATGAAAAAGGTGGCGGTTATGATCCTCATTAGAAAGAAGGTGATATATGAACCAAGACATAGGAGAGGGGTAGGGGATATCACATGGATATACGGGGAAGAACGTATGCCATAGGGGAAGTGTTAAGGCCCTAAGATAGAATAACATACCTGAAGTATGAGAGAAGATATACTGTATCAAAGTGGTTCAAAGATGTCAACCTGAGAAACAGGAAAAATGAATAGGCACTAATGGAGAGTGAAATTAGATAAGTTTGAATCTGGAAGAAACATAAGTTTAGTTTGGGACATATTCCATGTGTGAATGGAGATAATGTGTAGGGAAGATAGTGATATAAATGTGGAGCCTAGAATGATTCTGGCCTTGAGACATAAATTACTGTTATCAACATAGTGGCATTCAAAGCCATGTTATTAGAGGAGAACCCCAAGGAAATCAGGACAGATAGAGATGAGAGCCAGTTCAAGGGCTGAGTCCCACAGTATTCCCATCTTATGAGATCAAAGGAAAGAAACAGCAGCCAAAGAAGTTGAGATCAAAGGTCCAAGAAGACAAGAATCAGAATAAACAAACACCTAAATATGAAATTCATCTGTCTTTAACACTTACAATAAAATATTAAGGGCTGAATTTTTTTATTTTAGGTCATTCATTTTGTCTTAATTGCCACTGGTTATTTTGGGGTATATCTATATCTATATCTATATCAACATATAGCCTACACAATTAATATTTGATATGCCAATTTTGAAGTGTATAATGCCACCAATGATGATCTAGACTGAAAATTATCTTGAAAGCTGGGCAACTATATTCACATAAACTCTTCTTTCAAAAACGTTCCTCACATTAAAGAAAATAACTTACAGACATTTGCATGGTTTTTTAAATTGAGTTTATTGGTACACTTTAGGAATATATTATCAAAATTCCTCACTGGGAATGTATACCTATGCATAATATATCTTGATTTTTATTTTTCCCCATTTCTTGGCCTTCCCTTCAACTCCCTATCCCTTATAGGTAAGCAAATGTTTATCAAGTGGTAATTACACTTTCTTGACAGCTTTAAGATATAATTCACCATACTGATTTCCATTGCTTTGTGAATTACATTTTAAAGCTGTTATTTGATCAAAATGTCATATGTATAAGTACAAATTCACCAAGATGATTAGAGTTATTATTTATTGCAAACATATATTAAAAATATAATTCACATACCTGTCCATCTATACATCTAAAATGTGCAGTTCAATGTTTTTTAGTATAGTCACAGATAAGTGTAGCCATCACAATTGGCAATTTGCCATCACAAAGAAAGATATTCTTTATCTTTTCTCTATCATCTTCCTGCCCTTCTATCTTCCTAGTCCTAAGCAAGCACAAATCTACTTTCAGTCTCATTAGGTTTGCTTTTTCTGGATATTTCTTATAAATTACATTTTTCACTTAGCATATTGTCAAAGTTTATCCATATTGCAGTATATGTCAAAATTTCATTACTTTTTCCTTCCCAGGTAACTTTCTGTCATATAGACCTACTATATTTTCTTTATACATTCACCTGCTGATAGGCACTTGGATTATATTTACCTTTTGTTTATGAATAATAGAGCTGCTATAAATATTCTTGTGGCACTTTTTATTTTAAAATATGTTTGGAATTATTTTCAATATATACCCCAACTTTAGTTTTGAAAACTGAAACATTTCTGTGCTTTAAAGATCATAAGCATTATATTTCCACCTCTTCTAAGAAAGAAAGTTTTATCATGGATTCAGGTATTTGGGTAAATATTTTATAAATTAAAATATCTGCTTAAAAGTAATAAGATCTCTACATTAAAAAGTAAAAAAAAAAAATTCCCAACTAAAGAATTTCTTAAATCCCATACAGTGAAAACAGGTATTGGACTTATGCATGACAAGGAAGATCTAATTAATTAATTAGTATTCATTATTAATATTGTTAATTAATTTTTTATTAGTTTCTCTAATTCTTTAGGATAAAATGTCTTACAAAATTATTATTTTGATGGAATACACGTTACAGTGATGTAATGACTCAGTCATAATAGTTATTTATCATTTGTGAAATAAATACACATTATTTTCCCAAGTCACCGTTTTTTTCTGCTCTGTGATCATTCATTAGAAAAGGAGCAACATTCACCTGGTCACATTACAGAAAGAACCCACCAGTTTGAATATTTCTAATTTAACGTCAAGAGCAGCTACTTTGCCATTTACTCAACAGTATAGATGCTATACCTTTTATTTCTTTTTGTTATATTATAGTTAAATTAATATTAACAATTAACTTGTCCATTAAAACTACAGTGGGAAATGGAACGTAAGAAGACAGAATAAGCCTTATATAATTTTGGTACTAGAATCATTTTAATGAAGCAAAGATATTTTATCCATAGTAATTCACAAGTCTCCTGAATTCATTATTTTGCAGATATTTGTACCTTGCATTGCATATATAAGCAGCACAATTTTCCATAGTCACATTCTTGAAAAGTATTTTGAAGAAAACTCTAACTGCCATCAGAAGATATCAAATTTCAATGTTTTGTACTGATTATCAGAAAACAAAAAAGAAAATTATAAGCAACAGCAGCATACTGAGACTGGGCAAGAATTCTAATAAGGCAAGAACACATTTGCCAGCAATTGTTGTCCTTAATTATGCACTGTTTTGATAGTCAGAAGCATATATAAAAATTATGTCATAAGAGCAATTTCTAAACAAGTGCTTTCTCTCAAAATAATTGTTTATAACCAATTGATCCAAGTGATTGTTTATCTAAATCACATTCTAGTGTTTTCAATATTACTGGCACACCATTTAAACCTTTTCAAGCTTTCTATTTAATCAAAAGTTAAAGCTATTCTACAGCATCCCGATATCACAAATCATATAATGCAAAGTGCTCTGTCTGATCAACCAAATGGAAAGCAGCAGTTGAATAAATGAGGTGGCTCCCCACGATTTAGGATTTATTACCTTATATACTTCATGCTTGCCAACTACATCCATTTTAAATGAAAAATAATATGCAGCTAAATGTGAAAATATCCACATGACTACCTTAGTAAGACAGAAAATGAAACGACCTGTTTTTAATCAAAATATCTAGATGTCTCAGTGATCAAGGCAACCCTGTCACACTGCAGAAAAGAGTAGCTATAGTGAGGATAGGAATAAAGAGTTCCCCAAAACTGTGTTAGCAATTTCTAGAGACACGTGTGACTATTATAACTTATTGTGATGAAATAGCCAGCTATTCACTAAAAAGTTATGTTATGTCGAGGACCAGACTATTCGTCATTTCCAGAGCAGGCTAAAAACTGTGCGTATGGGAGTCCGGGGAAGAGGACACAGCCAGAACCTTCATAGTGAATTGCAATACCCCATGAGTCCCACAGCAAAAGGATTAACAACCAACAAACAACAAAGTCAGAACCTCGAGAAAAAGGCTGAGCCTGGGCTCAACTCTTGTTATTTTGAGCAGCAGCAGCAAAAGGCCAAATACTGCAGCAGCAGAAAGGAGAGCAGAAGAACCCATAACCTGAGCTCGCTGCACCTTTATTTGGTACCAAGCCTTCAGCCCATAGTCCTACCATGCATAAGACAAAGCAGTCAAATGACAATCCCTGTAGCTGAAGATCACATAGGGGAGGGCAGAAATCCTTAAAACTCAATAAGTCCCAGTAAGTTTTAAAGCCAATATCCTAGTTCAGTAATCCTTATAGTTTAAGACTGTTCAGGGTGGGGCAGATGTCTGCAATAATACCAGAAGCTGATCCCGTAGGGCAGGGCAGACATCCATAAATCCAAGTAAGTAAACCCTAAATCCAAGTAAGTCATCTGCAGTTCCTGACAAGTGCAGGCTGTAAAGTGTTAATTCCTTAACTGGGTTGTTTACAGAAAGGCTGGGGTCAGAGTGACTTGTACTCAAATCCCATTTGCCAAGTTCTAACCTCCTTTACTAAAACGATAAAGTTAATTATAACCACAACCTATATTTTGTCAGTTCTCATCTTAATTCAAGAATGTGTTGTCTCTTCCTGGAAATCCTGGCTTGCTGTATCTGTCTCTTTCACCTATCTCTGTGTCTTTCTTCTTGCCTTATGCTATAGCCCTGCACAGGAGATCAGAGCCCACTGCAGGGGGCTCTGGTAATGATACCCATCAATGTGTAATAGTGCTTCTGAGAGGCAATTGGAGAAAGAAAAGAGCCTGGACCCTCCTTGGATTCAGATGAGGCCAAGTAACGAGTTCTTGCCAATAGAATGTGAATAGAAATGATGGCTGCTATGTCCTGATACATGATGAAGGTCTTCTCTACCCTCTCCATTCCCAACTTCAGGCCGAATGGAAATTCTGAAATCCCTATAAGAGTCACACCATGGAAGGAATAAAGGTTCCTGAAACATATTTTGGAAAAAACTACCCACTTCTTTGATCACATGTCCAAAGGGCTACCTACACGAATAAGAAGTAATCCATTGTCTTACATCACTGAAATTTGGGGAGTTACTTGTGGTAGCTCTTGATTTAACAGCTAATAAATACATTTCTTTCAAAAGCATTTAAAAAAATCTTATTCAATGTCTAACAGACTTGAGCCAAAATATAAGCACAAAATAAGCAGGCCAATAATTCGATGGTTTTCACACCAAATTTCTTTAAATATGAGGTGTGACCAAAATATATAGTGAGTGCATAAATTAAAAAAAATATTTCAGCAGAAAGATCATTGCCAATGATTCTACTTATACAGCTCTCTCTTGTTATTAACACATTTACTTAATCACTCATGCCACTTTTTGAAGCAGTCCTGGAAAGTCTACTCTCGTGTTTTTACAAGGTTTGATCAAAAGTGGCCAAGTGCCATCCAACAGAAAGGCAGACTGGTAAAAATATCATGCTGTGTTTGCAACTACCCCATTCACTAGATCTGACACCGTGTAACTTCTTATTCTTTCCCAGGGAAAATAATCATGAAAGCTAAACATTTTCAACTTATTCAAGACACTGAAGCAGCCACAAAAGTCCAACTAAAACACTCATAAAAGAAGACTTGTAGAACTGCTTTAGGAAGTGATGAGAATCATGAGGTAAATATGTTTGACAAGAACAACAAGAGGATAAATGTGTTCGGAGTGACAAGGCATATGTTAAGGTGGATTAATGGCAATGTGTATTATACTATAATAATTTTTTAAATTCACTGTGCACTGTATTTTTTATCATACATAGGCTTGGTTCAGTGCTCAATGAGTAGACTGAGCACTGTGTGCTAATGGAAGAAGTAGATGGAAGAAATGGTCACTAGAGACAGAACCCATCTCTAAGGATTCTGCTTTAGGCAATATAACTCTACCTATAAACTTACTTACCTTACTCCTGTGAATGACTGTCCTACAGAACAATTTAGCAAAGGCAACCTTCACCATTTGTTTATAGTCCCAGTGATGCCTTGTACCTGTGAAATATGTTTGTGTATATATATTGGCAAGTACAAAGCAGCTGCCTGGTTGACAGACTCTACAAACTGACTCTAAATCTATGTCATCCATTCTAAGATGTGTTTTATAGAGATGTTTTTCAAGCATATTTCACTTTGACATACAGGAAGAAACATTTTAGATTTCATCTCGTACATCCCTGTATTTGTCTCATGAAAAAGTAATTGCCTTATTATATGTGATATATTCTGATATGTTCTATTTAATGTCAATTTAGAAGTGCTGTTTGCAAGCTTCTCAATTGATTTTATAATACCCTAATGAGTCATAACTCAGAGTTTGAAAAATATTCTTAGAAGCATCCTTCTTACAGATATTTTGCTTTATCTTTTAAAATAGGAGAAGGAAAATAAGTTTGACAGAAAATGAAATAGAAGAAAGTTATGGCAAAATGTTAAAGGTAGTAAAAAGCAAGAGAAAAGAACACATTTTCAAGGTATGTGGAAAGGGAGGAAAAGAAAGGCATAGTACGAAGAATACATAAGTAGACTATGCTCAGTGTAGAATATTCATTCAGTGAGCAAGTCTGAGATCTTAGGGACAACTGAGGCTGAGGAAGTCCAACTGTGAGGTAAAAGAAGCAGACTGCCCAGTAAAAGCAAAGCCAGAGGTTTCAGTTCTGAATATGTATATGGGGATACTGAAAAAAAACTGGAGGAAAGAGTGCCAGGGACAACCTCACTGAGACTTTCATGCTCTCACCAAATGATATTCTTGCCTGTCACAATAGTTACATACACATTCACAAAATTTCCCAGAACTGAGATCTTGTAAAACCATGCTTAATTTCATGCTTGGAAAGTATCCAGTCCATTCTAGGTCTACTAAAAAAGCGAACAGAACACAAATTTTTTGGCTGTGCAAATGTGGCATAATCTTAAAGAGAAAAAGATTGCTGAAGAGTATATTTACGGATTAAAACAGACGATATGTTAATTTTCACATGTTTAAAGGAAAGCCTTGGCTAGAAATCACACTTTCTCTCCAGAAGAACATTCAGATATCATTCTACAAAGCTCTTTTCCCCATTTACTTGCTGTCATAAAATCTATGTTGTTTTCACCAGCTAAAAGTATTGAAATTCTTATATATTTTATAACAAGGTTTTCTTTTTGTTTTTAGTGTGTAACTTTCTTCAAATAATATAGGTTTTTTATCAGGTCACAAATAAAAAAGATGACAAAACTATTAAAAGTGACAAAAATAACACATGAGTAATCCCTAGAGAAAGAACTACAATTGACTAATGAGCATTTAAAATAAACTTTCAAGTTTATATACAAAGGAATAGGAATTAACTGGACTTTTTATAGCATGATTAATAAGGAATTACACATGACATACTGTTGTTCTGATAATTTAAATATGAAGTGTCCCCCAAATACTCAGAGGTTGGGGCTAGCGAGATGCCTGGATTCGAAGTACACAATTGAACGTGCTCTTTCACAGGTCTCGGTTTGAGGAAATAGGTCATCAGAGGTGTCACCCAGGGGTATGTTCTTGTTCCCAGTTCCTTCCTCTGTGTCTGGCTTTTCCTGCTCTGTCTGCTTCCTGGCTGCTACAAGGTAAACTGTTATGATATTTCTGCTTTAGATAAAGTGAATTATGGCCGAAATCTCTGAAACTGTCAGCTAAACTAATTATTTCCTCTTTTAAGTTATAAATGTGAATTTTACGCTGTAAGTGTAAAGGAATGGAAAGCTGACTAGTACAATTGCTAAGAGAATACTGAGACTGGAGAGTTAAAGGACTGGCTCAAAGGGTAATGCTGTATGAATTCTGGAAAGCGTCAGAATATATTAATAGTTTTTAAAGTATCATTATTATTGGCTTAGTATCTTTAATTCTAGAAATTATTAGAAAATAATGTACAATCAGATTAAGAATTACACACATGTATATTTGCTAATGCATCAAACACAACACAAATAATGAATAATTTAATAACACCAAAATCATGGCAAGGGTGACACATCTGCACTACTGTTAAAGGGGATGCTGATGGGGATTTTTAACTGCTTGAATATACTCTCCAAATAAAATATTAGGTTATGAAAATCAAGATATGGAACCTTATGTTTACAATAATCTCAACAACATCACAGACATAGAAAGAAAAAGTGCACACACAAACATCTACAACTGGTATTTCTTTTTTTTTTTTTTTTTTTTTTTTTTTTTTTTTT
>PVIR01015422.1:0-38390 GCA_004026965.1 Petromus typicus
GGGCAGCCAGGGGTCCAACATCCAGCTCTGCCCAGTAGTAGGCACATGACCCTGGCTGCTGCCGACACTTTTCGTTCTCAGTCTCCTGATCTAGCATATGTATCATGGGGTATGAGGCTCTGATGAGGGCTGAGATCCTTTTCCTCTAAATGCACAGAAAATAGGAAAGGCTGAGCTGAGAGGGAGAAAGGACAGGAGAATAAAGAAGCAGAAATCAGGAGCTCTACATCTACAGAGACCAGAAAGACACAAATAATGGCCCAGAGGTCAAAGCTGGTACCACCTGCTTTTATAAATAAAGCTTTATTAGCACACAGCCCCAGCCATTCATTTCATTTACACATTGTCTCCACTAGCTTTTGAGCTAAACATAGAGCTGACTAGGTCTGATGGTCTGGTTGCTCCTGCCAGCTGAGGCTAAAACAATTAGCGTCTGGCCTTCTGTGTAAACTCATGCCAGCCTTTGCTTTAGGGGTGGCTACCTCAGCCTGGCAGCCACTTCACTCTTTCCTTCCAGGCTCTAGAAACTGTAATTCTTTTTAAAAAAAATCTCTGCTCAAGCCTTCTGTCTATCTGAATGAGATCTGCTTATTTATAAATGTTAACAAATGATTCGTGGATAAAACATTTCATTTGCCATACACATCACCAGCATCTCTAACCAGAGCACATGATAAGCACATGTTAAACACATGCTAACCATCTAACAACAGATTCTAAAAAAGACACCAGAGCACACGGAGACACAAAGTCACCCCAAGGAGTTAAGTAACGACGGGTCGCCACGGATGCCGACACACACACCATGGAGACTCTCATAGGAAGTAAACTGGCTCCAGGTTCTGAACAATCCTCTGGACGCCTGGATTCAGGGCCAAATCACAGACAGAGCCTTCGAACAGAAGCTCTGCCTCCTGTTCAGCATGAAGGAACAGCGAGAGATGTACAGAGGTTTTCACCAAGTGCTGCTATTCCTGGTCGCAACGGACTTCCATCCCACTCCAGGATGGCCTGCACTGGAGGCGAAGGGTTCCGGTGGAGGGTGACTCTCGCAGGAGTCCCAGGAAAAGTACCAGTAACAGACAAAAACGCAGAGTATGTGGTCAGGCCAGAGCTTGCAAGAGCACAAGCAGGAGCGTGCAGAGCTCACTGGCAGAAGCCAGCCCTGGGACCTGCTGGGGTTTTGCTTAAAAAAGTTTATTCCAGTATTTCTTGGAAGGGAGAATTTGAAGAGAAGTGGCCTGTGTAAGAGCCTTGCTCAGCCAGGCAGAGAGGACAACATCCCTCAGTACGCCCCTCCTAGCACGGCATTGCTCCCAAAGGAGTAAGAGGCTGCAGCAGACACACGAGGGGGCAGCTCCCTGGACCAGCGCTCCTGAGCAAGGGACTCCTTGTTCCTAGAAGCCAAAGACAGTGAAGAGCTCTCAGCAGTGCTGGGGGGCCCCACAACCAGCTCACGACGAGCCCCAGCCCTCACCCCAAGCTCATTCTATTCTGAACCACAGCACGCCACAGTTACCTGTAGCGCTGACACTGAAACTTGCTATGCCAACAACTCCAAAAATTAATCTCAAATCTACTCAGATAAAAAGGTCCTTGCCACAGGACTCAAAAGCCAGCCCCATGTAAGGTGTGAAGTTTGCCAGACCCACACCCACTGACAAAACTGACATGGTCAGCCTGGGTGTGGGCATGCTGGGCGCACTCTTCTACTTCACACTTCGGACCTTCTCATCTTACAACAACATGAGGTTACTTCAAGACACAGGAAGCTGAGCTCCTTATCAGGGGTGACCAGGTCAAGGAAAACATCTGGTTCTCAAAGCAGAGATTCCCAAAGCCACCCAGCTAGGTGGGCTGCCACCTGACGTCATTCATATCCTCGGTCCATGGGAATATCCCTTTAATACCTCCAATGAGGTCTTCTGTGCCACGGTCAGCCCCAAAACATCACAGCTCTGCTGCGGAGGACGCTGGTCTGTGAAGCAGGGCAAGCAGATGAATCGATAAAATGTTATCAGCCTAGCAGTTTGACTCCTGTACACTGAAGCACACCGGCACTTGAGAATCTCAGCTCCCACAGGTCAATACAATTTTATAGAGGTGCCTGATTCTCAGTAATGAGACAAAACTGTCAGGCAGCATGACCTGGGGAAGGGCAGGTGGAGAAAGGTTAGTAAGTCAAAGGTTTTACAAATGAAGCAGAAGTCAAGAGGTGGATACTCCGGCCTCAGACCCCAAGACGAGCACCTGTCTAGCTGGCAGATGTCCAGAAGAGCTGAGCAGCCACCGAGTGAGTAAATGTCACCACGGTAGCAGACACGCTCCGACCCAGGTTACATATCGGTGGGCATGCGAAGGCCCTATTAGGCCCGCCAGCACCCACCCTGCATTTCCCAGACATGACTGAAGCTGAGAACGTTGGCCCTCTCCCTACTCTGTCTGAATTCTCATGAGCTGTGGTACGCAGAAAGCACAACAGGCGAGGGTGGGTGTGCAGCGCGCAGCCCCCAGTGCAGTGACTGTCACCGTTATCCAATTACGTGCTGGACACCCAAAGCTGACACAGCCCACAAAAGGGGAATTCCATCAGACTGAACTCACTTGTCTTATTTTATTCTTGCAATGGCTTAAGAAATAAACTGAGTCGGTCCTAGGACACAAACACAAAATAAAAAATATGTTCAGCTTTTCTGTTTATACACATCCTTCTTCAACTGTCACGCTTACAGGTTCCCTCACTCGTCAGTCCAGCCGGGAATGAGATCTCCTGTCCTTTCTCTCAGGAAGGCTTCCCGGAAGGAGGTCTCAGTGTGCATGCGCCCGGGCCGCTGTCACTGTTCAGCTCCACATATGTGCCTTCCCCAATATGTCTCGTGGCAACCTGCCATGCACACACATGCACTCACACATGTGAAATCATAGTAAGGCCATAATGTGGGCAGACTTTAGGGAGAAAATATAAAACATTGTGTCATTACACATTTTAATGACATGAGACAACAGAGGTGGAAATAATTTGACTGAGGTCAGGCAGGAAGGAAAGGAGAAGGCAGCAAGAGAGTGCTCAGTGAGAAATGGCCTTTGAGTTACCAGATGACAGCAACAGGCAGAGGGATAACCAAAATGAAGGCGCGGGGCGGACGCTAGCGCATCTCTGCTGTGACCAAATATTGACAACCTGAAGGAGAAAGACGTGGCTCAGGTTTTCAGTCAGTGGTCAGCTTATTCTACTGCCTCAGGCTTCTGGTGAGACACCAATAGCACCAGAGGAGGACATGGTGTAAAAAAGCTGCTCACCTCATGGCAGCCAGGAAGGAGAAGGAAGAAGAGAGACGGGGAGAGAGGGAACCAATGATCAGGATGAAGGTGCCTGAACAAGACACGCCCCTTGGATCATGCAACCATGACAGTGCCTTTCGCTAGTCCTCACTTCCTGTTTCCCTCACCTCCCAATAACGCCAACAAATTTATGATCTCTAATCTCTTTGTGCTCTTAAAACTCCATCTTTCAAAAGCTCGACTGCTTTACGCAGGAAAATTTGGCAAGGATTTCAGAGTTAAAACCATAATAACAGGGCAAAGCTAGCAAGTGCTAGCTGGCTCTGCAGGTGGTTTGGTCTTGGTGCCTAGAAGGAAGTGGCTGTGGTAGGGGAAAGGGAAGGGCACGGGGACTGTTATGTGGAGGGCCTAAAATGGCACGTTTAGACTTTAATTGGTGCAAAGCAAGGACTGTTGGTTGCATCAGACAGTCTAAGACTCTGTGATTCCCAGATCAATGGGTCAGTAGCTATGGCTACTTTGCTATCTACTGTCTAGGAAGCCCAAGATACACAGTATCTATAAAGCAAATATAAATGACAACAGCAAAATGAACAATGTGACCTGTGAACGACCGTGTGCCGTCTTGCTGGCTTCACACCTCCCTCTGCACAGCGCTCTGGCCTTCTGGTGTCCTGGAGCTGCTCTGAGCAGACACTGGCCCTGGATCTCCACCGACACCAGACACATAAAGACTGAATGTGGCCACATGGCAAACAGCAGGGCCAGCAATGGGGTCACAGAACAGCAGGGCCCCAAGTGGACCAGGCTGCTGAGTGCTGCCTGCAGGAGGATGGTGGAACAGTTGTCATTACTACCTCCAGTAAAGCTCTTCATTTCCTCTTTTTCCAAACAGGTGACCACCACGATCAACGCTTTAATGCGGATGGCCCTCCACAGACACCAGGTCAAGCCCACTAGGTAGATGTCCGAAGCTAGCAGCTGCTGAAAAGCTAAGAAACAAAACCTCCGCAGGTGTGTCTAGTTCTACCGTGCAGACACAGTCTTAGGTTCCAGTGTTTAAGTGTTCAAACAGAAATGAGACTTTAATTTATGCTGGGAAAATAAAAATAGATAAATAAGATCCAAGTCAAGCAGTTAGAAGAGGTTTTTCTTTGCCAAAAGACGGGCACTGTGAGTTTCCCTACACAGGTTATCACTTTAACACTGCAAAGCACTACATTTATTTTTTTAAATAGCAGAACTACAATTATCTCCGCATGTCTCATATCAGCGCTCTGCAGCGCTCCTGCATAACGAAGCAACGATCAGTGATACCGTGGGACGACAGTGTCTGTGCCACGCCAGACGGCCAACCTTATCAAAACCCACTGCACTAATCCTTTTTCTTACATTGGAAATCAAATAACTTCCCAGAGTGAGGCCACATCCTCACCAAGAGCGGTTCCCTTGGGAGAGGGCAAGTTGAGATTAACAGTGTGCTGTGTTAGGAAATAAATAGATAAGCATTCGCTTCCAGTCTCACAGGTGCTCAGAATGAGGGTGCCTTCAGAAACGCACAGACAAGGGTCCCAGATCGGGCCTGGTCCTACCACGGGGATTTGCCATCCCTGAGGTGACTGAGAACATCTTCAGTAAACAATGTGCTCACTGAAGATGCCACTTTCTAACAAGGAGTTTGACCTACATGGCATTTAAGCAGAAGGAAATAATATTACGTAAGTCCGATAAGGAAGAAATGCAATAAGAGGATCCGAGATAACCACAGGAAGAGGCCGCTTTCCTGATAGAAGAAGCACCTTTCAAAGTGAGAAAACAATGTGATTTTCTGCTGGGCAGGGAGGACAGTGGGGCCTCCTTATCTCCCAAGCAGCCCCTCAGCTCCCCTGGGGCTGGAGGAAGTGATTAATTAGTGCCTCCTTGAAGCCACAACCTTAGAAAGCCACTGGGGACTTTTGATGTGCACGTCAGAAAGTGATATCCTTCCAGAAACCTTCTGAGGGGCTGAACAATGGGGGTTGTCTCTGCACGTCCTGAGCACCTGCAGGCTGGCACCTCAGGGCTGTCAGGAGGACCCGGCCCGCTGCACAGTGGACTCTCTTTGGGGGTCCCTTCTGTGCACAGAGGAAAAGCCACTCAGGACACATGTGCCAGTGAAATAAGGAAGCCGTCACGCACAGGAGCGGCATGGTGCTGCCAGGCTGCCGCTCTCCTTCCACTGGCCACTGGCCGCCCACCTGGGTGAGCTGCCCTGTGAACACAGGTCAGGTCATTCCAGCCCAGGGAGCCAGCGGCACCCCCACCCTCCAGAGGGAAACCCGGGCATGACGAGGGAGAACTTCTCCACACTTCACTTTTACGTTTCCAACGTGAAAAGGCAAAACCAAGTCCTCTCACCTTGTGACAGAATCGTCTCATTAGTGGCACCTTTCTCGTGTTCTGGGGAGAAGGTACAGCCTCTGGGTTGATAGTGCTGAAACATCAGATTCTTCACTTACCTCCACGCGGCTTCCCACTCCATGCGGGGGGGCACCGATGCAGCAGCTGGCGGATGTGGGAGACTGTTGGAGTTTAGACACCGAGATGTGGACCTCAGGCTGGGTCCTCACGCACCAAGACAGCAGAACCACAGACTGTGGCTCCACGCCAGCCCGCAGAGCAATTAAATCCCCTCACGAAGAAATTACAGACAGCCCGGCCCCCGCCCGGCTTGCTGACTCGGCAAGCTGGATGAGAAGGCATTCACTCTCCCGCACCTTGGGAGGAGGAGCACCCTGGCCAAGGTCTCAGTTTGATACAATGGAAGGCGCAGGACCCACAGAGTGTGAGGAAATTAGCATTTGGACAGCAATCATTTCTTTACGCCAGGTTCTCATGCATCCTGAGGCCGCACGGGCCTTTGCTCTTCCTGCTCCAACTTGCACCCCAGTAAAGCAGACAGGAAAGTAGGACATGAAGGGAGGGATTCTGAGAGGAGACCGTCCTTACACTCCCGCCTGCCAGCTCTCCCCTCGAACCCCGACAGCTCTGGAGTGCGGACCCAGAACTGCAGTGTGGAAAGTGACCGCAGCCCGCTCTCACGCAAGCTCCGACCAAAGCTGGCCGCTCACGTCATCTTTAAAATCCGGCACCTTGAAGGGATGTTACACTCACCCTCCTTTGCCTCTTTCCCCGAGGACCACATCACAGAGTCACAGGGGCCATCTAGGCTTATCAAGGCGACCCGACCCACCGCCATCACACAGGCCTGCAGTTTCCAGGAAGGAGACCCGGAGAGCCTGTGAAGTGTTTAAATGAGAAGCGACCCAGAGCAATGCCTCCCGCTCTGGAGAGGCTTCCGCCCTGCGTGCTGTCACCATCAGCACCGCGCCCCGTACTGTGCTCAAAGGATACCAGACTTCGAAACGGACTTCAGCAGCCCCTATAATTTTGGCAGCATGACATTTTATGTCTTATAAGCTATTTTTATTAGCCAGGATTGTAGAAAATTGACGTTTACCAGCCATTAACCTTCAAGCATGTTATTCTCTTTTTTTCCTCACATAAAAGTATATCTTATACTTCTTGGAGGCGCTGTCCAGCTCCTTCAAGGAAAAAAAATTCATTGTGAAACTACTTCTCTCTCATCAAGAAAACATAAGTTCTATAATTTTACAGACTTTTGATCATAATTTTATAGCCTTCAGCCCTGCACTGGAATTCTGTTTTTATCTTAAAATACAAGAACCAGATAAGACAAGTTGTATAATCCCTTCTTTGTATCTGAGGAAAGATGGGAAAGAATAAGATAACTTAAGAGAAAAAAATGCCTCTCTCCAGCAGCATGCAGTCGGGCTATCTTGGGAATAACTTGCTTCCAACCCCATTGGATCCCTGGCACTTGAGCATTAACTATGATATGACATAATCCAAACGTGCCGACCCCCTATTAATAAATAACAGCAGTGAGTAACTTATGTTCATGTGCTCGCTTCCCTCTCAGGAGTCTATGGAGCTTTAAATAAGTCACTCCATAATTTATTTATTCAATTTGGAAAACACGCCTTTTGCCAAAAGGTCTCTGGCCACACATCAGAATATAAAGGCAGTAGGGGAAAGTCCCTGAACAAAATCATAAAAACTCACTGGATGAAGCCACCACCCAATGGAAAAATTACTGTCTCAGAGGGCAGCTCATCCGCTCCACGTTTCGGGTCAGAAGCAGGAGCAGGATTTCGGGGAGCCGAGGGTCACCCACAGACAATGGCAGCCCCGAGTGAAAGTGCTCAGGCCCCACGGCCTCCTGGACTGGCACGCGGGCGAGTCTTCAGGAATGTGGGGATGATCTGGGCACCAAGTGAGCTTCCAGGACCTGCCTCCAGCCAGCAGCTCTGAAGCCTCACGCAGGATTCACGTCCTGGGTCTCAGGTGAGGAGAGGCACGGGTGGCCCCACGGCATCAGACGTGGAGGGCGGAGCTGGCGGGGGGGCAGGTCACAGGAGTGATGTGCTTCCTCTGATAAACCCAGTGACAGAAAGCGAGCCCCGCTCTCCTCCACCGTCCTGCCCCTCACAGCACATGGACAGGGTCGCCTCACCAGACGCACGAATGCAGTAGGCCCTGGCATCAGCACCTGGCCTAGGAAGGGCACTGCGGAGCGAGATGTGCCCAAGCCACGTGGCTAATGACAGGACTGCATCCCAGAGTGGGTCCGACCCTGGGCCCAACGCCCTGCCAGGGAGAGCCAGGCCCAGGGTGACGCGGGGAGCAGGAGCAGAGGCCTGGCCCTACAGTAGGGGCCCTGCCCCGGGCCACACAGGCCGTGGGAGGAGAGGGAGACCCTGCGTCATCACTCGTCGGCATCCCGTGTCCTATCAGAAGCACCTCCCACCTTGAGTGGCTGCGCAGAGTGACGGTGTAGGTGAGAGGGAGCCTGGCCAGGCCGAGGACCTGGGACAGGACGACTGTGCTGCTGCCGCTGTGCGGGGCCAGGCCGGGCTGGCAACGGGCTCCCACGGGTGGGGTGGGAGGCTGCTGCTCCCACAGGTGTGCACAGGATGCAGCAGCCCACGCCTGGGGCCCACTAGTCAACCCCTCCGTGAACACCCTACCAAAGGAAAGGGCAGAGGAAAGGGGCACTTCCCCGCATGTCCTCGAGGATATATACAAGATGGCCATCAGGAAAGGGCCACACGGCTGGCCAGCCCCGGCCCCCTGTCTGGGCCCTGCAGGCTCTTCCTGCTCTGCCCCATGGCCCAGCCCTGCCTCTCGGTTCTAGCTGAGTTGTCCCGAGACACTAGTGTGAAAAGGTTACCTGTCGCCAGGTGACAATCTGAGATCCTCTGATAGGGCTCCAAGACAGAGACGCTATGGGCGGGAGACAGCCTGGCATCCAGCCTCTGCATCGTTCTCCGCATGAACCAGGCCTGTTCCACTCAGACCCAATGCTTGCAATGCTCACCTGAGCTCAGCCTCCACGCCTGGGTAAGATGCACCTGTGTCACAGCCCCTGCAGCCCCGCTGTCAGTGTGGTCCAGTCACGGTGCGGAGCGGCCACCACTGCAGCACACGCGGTGGCAGTGGCCAGATGGGGTGAAGCCGTCCGGCCCGGGTCAGCAGCGGTGCCCTGAGGCGCAGGACTGCCCTTCTGCTTGTGGGAGAGAGTGGCTGGGCAGCGAAAGCGCGGCTGCCTGAGACACGGGAAACAAGACACTTGCAGCCAGAAATAATGCCTTTCTGCATTTCCACAGGAAAGCAGTTCTGGGAGAGAAGAGGCATGTTCTATAATTGCTTCCTCCCGCGAGCTCCACATCTCATCAGCAGAGGGAGTGAGCCGTCCCTCTGCCACCGTGGAACAATCCCCTCCCAGAGGCAGCACTGAGATCAACCAGATATTTACAATGTATCCACCCGGTATCCACTGAGCCATAATCCTTGTTAGGGTTCCATTTGAGAGAGAGGGATAATGGGATGGGAACAAATGCTCTGTATACATTTTAATTCCAACCAAATTGTTGTGTGTCACACTTCATAATGTAAAATACCGTCTTACGACACGAAAGTGCTCGCTTATGTTCCAGCAAGACTGAGCACAGGGCATTGTCTCCGCCGCCCACTGTGCGGCATCAGGATGATGAGCCCCACTGCAGCCACCTTTGTGGACAATGCAGCTGCCCACGACGCTGACCTTCCAAATCAGACTGAAAACCTCCCGACGCCGAAGCCTGCAGGCTTCCTGAATGTCAGCTTCCCCGGGGGATGGAGGAACAGGAAGACCCCAGGCCACATCACCTAAATTCCCAATTCGGTGGCTGGATTAGTTCCCCATGGCTGCTACAGCAAGGGACCGTGAGCCTGGTGGGTTAAGATAACGGGTTCATTTTATTGCAGTTCAAGAGACAAGTCTACAATCTGCAATCATGGGTCTCGGGCTGTGCTCCTTCAGGCTTCAGCAGAGAACCCGTCCGGCCTCCTCTAGAGTCCTGTGACCCTGAGTGGTCCTCGGTTTGTGGCTACATCAGCCCGGGCTCTGTGTCCCCTCTACATGGCCTCTGCTCTGTCCAAGTCTCTTCTGACTTGTACGGAAAGTTGTCAGCTGACTTAGGACACCCCTTAATCAAGGACCTCTCATCTTGTAATGCTGAAATATATCGGCGAAGATCCTTTTTCATCCTGAGGTTTGAGGTACAAGTATCTTTTAGGGGCCACATCGGTGCCATGGCAGTAAATGTGGGACCTGAACAGGTCCTGGTTACCATCCCTGCCCACACAGACCCCAGGAGCCTGCAAGTTTACAGGTGTCCCCAGGCAGAGCGGGGCACCTTACCCTTTGGAGAAAGGAGACCAAAGCCCAGGAAGGGAGGGTGCTCCCTGAGCTCCTCCCCCAGCCAGGACTCCATGGCTGCCTGCAGTGGGCCTTGGCCCTGGCCCTCCCAGCAGACTTTCCCTCCAGGACTCCCTCTGGCTTTCCAGGCAGAGCAGCGTGGGTAGTACCCATCCTTGTATCGGGGCAGCAAAAACGACTGCTAAGCAAGACACCCGACACTCCTCCAGCTCAGACTCACAGACAGGCACGCAAAGCCCTGTGGCACTCTGGGGGCCAAGTCCTGCCCTTCTAACTGCAAAGGGGCAAAAGAGCCAGGTCTTCCTTCCAGGCGGACATGGCCTCCGCCCACTGGCACAGAGGTCACTAAATTGTGTTCCCAATGGACAGGGTACCACCTTGCCCAGCTCCCCACACCTGTGTCCACCCACCGTAGGGGCATCTGCCCATGAGGCAGCCGGGGCAGCACCCGAGGCCTTGTGGCTACTGACCCGTCTCTGAAACTTACGCCCTCCTCATGTCTCACACGGCCAGCAAGACAACCGCAAATCCCAACAAGGCAAAGTTCAAAGCGGCGGAACTGGGAGCTGCCCTGGGCTTGGAGCGCAGCTGGCCCTTTGGTCGCCCCTGGGTGACCCCTCTTGGGCCCAGGGAGGCAGCTGCTACCCAGGATCCCCATTTGGAGGGCCGAGGCCTACTGGAACCACGAGCCCAGTCATAGCCCGACGGACGGACAGACGGGCGCACGGTGCTCAGTCTGAACAACCTGGAGCAGGTGGGGCTGTGGGGGCGCAGCTTCCTGAGGCCTTACCCTTCTGTGTGTCTGAAGGGGGTCGCCTTCTTCTGCCTGAGGCCTTACCCTTCTGTGTGTCTGAAGGGGGTCGCCTTCTTCTGCCTGAGGCCTTACCCTTCTGTGTGTCTGAAGGGGGTCGCCTTCTTCTGCCAGTTCCCTCTGCCACAGAGCCCACAGACCATCAACTGAAACTCTGGAGCCACTGTGTGTGCCACGTATCTGGATCCAGTAATACAAGGGGACTTCTGTGATTAAACATAACAATAATCCTGCAGGGTAGAAACAGAAAATCACCATGCCTGGAACTCACGCACTCACAGGGCTCACCCCGCTGCCAGACACGCAAGTGGTCAGCAGGGCAACGGCTCCCACACAGGGCCGTGTCCCAGCCCAAGAGGGGCTCTGCTGACATGAGGGAGAGCTCCGGGCCCCCCAGCAGCCCCAGAATTACTGCAGGTATTCTCAACAGAGGTACCGACAAAGAAGAGAGGGAAGGGAGGGCGGGGCTGTGGAGCAGAGAGAGGTGTGGCTCTGAAACAGAACGGGGCCCTGAGCCAAGTGCTGCAGGCGGGGCAGTCTCCCCTAGAGCCCTGGGTGCCAGCCCCACCCTCACAGACCCTGATTTCGGCCATGGGAGCCCTGTGCCCAGCGCTCATCACCCAGATGGTAAGATCACAGGTCTGGGTTGCTGAAGTCATTGCGTTTGTGGCGACTGACGCATTCTGTAAACTGAGCAAACCCCTCCCTGGGGGGGCAGGGAGACAAAGCCACCTTGGACACATGTTCTGGACACTCTCACTACAGATGCAGCACAAGCACGCGGAGTTCCCTAATCCCCAGCCGCTCCCATCTCCCTGGGCCCTGGGGGGCTGGACGGAAATGGATTCTGAGAGGACAAACAGGTCAGAGATGGCCAAGTGGGGCGTGGGTCTTGTTCTCTTCAGATTAAGCATCAGAGAGAAAGCCCCAGCTGATGCAGGAACCAGCCAAAGTAGTACCGGAGGCTGCCAGGAGAGGGCAGCCCAGAGCGCGGGCAAAACAATTTTTTAAAAAGGCACCAAAACCATGATCTTTTGGAAAGAGAGTGTAAGAGTAAATAACAAGGGGAAAACGAACGTGGTAATAACAAAGAAAAAAGAAAACAAATATTGTGTATATAGGAGGTGGGGGTTGCAGGGTGGAGGGAAAAGGGGAAAAGTGAGAATCAAGTCATGTCATATTCTGGTACAAACTCTCAGTGTTGAATGCGATTATGATGTGTATTCATAATGTAGCAATAAAGATAAAAAAAGATCCTTTTTGACAAAAAAGCAAACAGTTTTACCCGTTCAGTTTGCAACACATCACTGTGCTCCTCTGGGGTTTAAAGAGGCAGCAACTGCTGTGAGGTTTTACAGGAACCCACTCGGGAGAACTTTATCACCCTTGACGGAAAGGAACTTCGTAGCTTTGGTATTTTTATATTTTTGGTATTTTTTACAGTGGAATCTGCTCGGAGGAAAAAAATATGCTCTTTCACAAAGTCAAAATAATAGTCATGTTCTCTGAAAAGATGAATGCTCGCTCGCTCTCAGTTCATGATTAGTTCTGGCATTTACTTAACCACACTTGCGGAGAAATAAGGACAGGAGGGAGGAGGGACAGCAGGGAAGCGGGCGGGACGGAGGAACACCGGAAGGAGGCAGAGCTCTTCTTAATTCCGGCCTGCATCCATTTGCCACCTAAGAGAATTCGCAAAATTTCTACATTTTGAAATTAATATCATGGAGCAAACACTAGAGCTAACTGCGTACCAGATACACTTTATTTAAACTGCAGTATGAATTTCATTGTAATTTTTTTAAACCCTGTAGGGTAGAATTAGAAAATCACTATTTCTGAAACAAAGAACTTGTAGGTCTTGGCAGCTGATACAGCAACCCAAGTGCTGTTCAGGCACAGGGAGGGGAGCCTGCTCCTTGGAGGGTCACCGTGGAGGTGGGGGTCCCAGCGACGGGGGACCTGGAGGCCCCAGCCGGGTGAAGGGAGGCCACCCGTGTGGATGCAAAGAGCCCGCATTGCAAAGGCGTTTCGCTCAGCCGTGACCAGCCATCGTAGTGCCTCGCCACGTGTCCTGCCAACGGCCCTGTGTATAAAGGAGCCCGGCGCTGGCATAGTCTGAGGGAGGACGCAAACCCTGTCTGGGACCGCCCACCACACACCCAGCATCTGCAAACTGCCAGCACTGGCGGACCCTGGTCTCCAACCCCAGAACTGGCTTTGTTAAACCTATGGCACCCCCCCACAGCTGGCACCTACTTTGGCAGAGCCAGGGACGGGAGCAGCAGAGACCGAGCCTCTGCCCACAGCCATCAACTGGGAGCAGTGCGGGGCTTGGTTGGAGGGAACCGTGAGAAAGTGCAGGCGCACACTGGGCCGGGCTGCAGCCTCCTGCGGGTCAGCTCTGACTGTAAGACGGAAGCTTCGTCTCCCCGGAGGCCTGTGCCGACTCAGGGAGATGCCGTGTGTGCAGATGGGTTGTGGCTCCCCCTGTTACCAACTGCAGCCCAGAGGCCCCCACTCCTTCATGCTCAGATTCAGCGCCAGCACGCACTCTGAGACACGGGCAGCGGCATGCCTGCCCTGCGTGGGTGGGGCTGGCACTGCCCACTTGGTGCTGTGGAGGCGGGTCCTGTGGGATCCTGGCCTGGGGAGGGCCAGCTGACCTGCAACAGCTGCCACCGCAGGAGCCTCGAGTGCCCATGGCGGCCCAGGCTGCAGGTGACCACGGGGTGAGGAGAGCACTGCGGGTGGACGGCGGGTCCTCCTGCCCTTTCCATTCTGAGACACGGTCTGACCAAGCTGCCCAGGGGAGGCTCGGACGTGCAGCCCTCCTGCTTCAGCCTCTGTGCTGCAGCAAGCGGCTGTTTTGTTCTTAACGTGACTCCAGGGACCCTCTGGTGCGGGCCACGGCCTGGAAACCAGGCTCACACCATCTGCTTCCCACCAAGCTGGTCTTGCCTTCGGCAGCCACACCTCCCCGGAAGCCCGGGACCAGAGACCACCGCATGGAAGGGCTGCAGGACAGCCCAGCTGACCACAGCCTTGCAAGGGCCAGCACTGCCCAGCGAGGTGCCCAGGCCCAGCCGCGAGGGAGGAGTCTGCCACAGTCCTCAGACCTGCTCGTGTGAGGACCCAGCACGCGGATCCACATGGGCAGCGGCGCCTGGCTGGAGCTCCCTGGCCGCGCATACCTAGAGCCCACTGCATCTGGCCACAGGAGTGCTGCAGCGCAGGCTCTAAATCATACCGGAGTGGAGGCCACCAGCTCAGGAAGGGGAAGCCCGGGACACTGAGGAGCAGGGCAGCGCTGCAGTTGTGGACTACAGCTCACATCCTGCGTTGGGGCGCAGTTATCTGCACACAACATGCCCTCCTAGGCCTTGCCCTGTCTCCGGAGACGGCAGGGCCAGGGCTCCGCAGCTGTGTACTGCCCTCAAAGCTGCAAAACGGCTGTGCTACTCCAGACATTGCATCTGCATTCCAGCCACAACAAAGGGAAGAAGGCAGGCCAGATACAGAGCTGAACTCCACCGAGGAACTTAGAGCCGCCTGGAGGGGAACCTCGGGGCAAGACTGTCTGCAGATGGCAGAGGGGGCCGGCTGGGGCGGAGAGTGGCAGCACCTGGGCTCTTGGCAAGGAGGCCGCTGGCCTGCCTGCCTGCCCTGTGGGGCCACACCGGCTGTCCTCCCGGCCCCAGGCTCTGTCTAGGGAGAGTGCCCGCCGGCACCACACGAGATCTGGCAGCAGAGGGACCCCAACCATGCCAGCGCCCACCTGTGGCACGTCCCGCTCCTACTCCAGGCCCTGCACCTGACTCTCCACCAGCTGCTTCCACTGTGTGCTGGGGCAACCCAGAGCATCAGGGCAGGTCACAGACGCCCCTCCTCCTTCCTGAAACAGAGCCCGCCCTCCACCCTGAGTGGAGCGATCTGTTCATCATCCAAGTGCTGGATTATGATTGGCCCAAGCCAAGAAGACCGCAGAGTTCCCTGCTTTCCCACCGCAATCAGCAAAGAGGGACGTGTGACCTAGTTCTGGCTAATGTGAGCTTCTGCAGGGATTCTGAGAAAGCGCTTTTCTGATACAGAGAGAAACGCAGATGGTGCTAGTATCCCAGCTCCTGCTCTAAACTCGGATGTAATATGTGGCACCACAGCAGCTGGTCTGCGACAATGAGGCAATAAACTGACACACGAACCTGGCAGGACGGTAGGAATGGGAAGACTGGTCTCTGGTAACACCACGCATCTGCTGCTTCTGCCTTGACGCTATCTCAGCTTCACTGTAACATGAAACGATAAAGCCCGTTCACGCTCCTATTAGTTGGGCTTTAGCCTGTGGGCCAAGAACACCTGAAGTGTAAAGACGGACAAGGCTTGGCCCGATGACCCTTCCCATGTGAGTGGGGGGCGAGGACGCTGACGCGAGCGCACCACAGGAGGCACAGCGCGACGGTGTGGCAATGGCCCGGGTCAGGAGCCTTCCTGAGGGAGTCTCGCAGGCCACGGAGGCAAAGCTCTGCCTGGATGATGCCCGATGCCCTTATGGTCCTGGGCAAGCAAGGGGCAACCGTGAGCCCCACTCTGATGGTTCCCGCCGAGGCCTCAGCTGGGGGACAGTGCAGGTCACCGTGCCCTGCCAGGGACACTTGCCACCTGGGTGTTAATTATTAACCAAGCAGAGAAAGAAAACCCGCTCAGCAACTGCCCGAAGAGGCCGGCAGAGAAGGCTCAGTGTGGCCCAGGAAGGAGGCACAACCGCTCCGCACTGAGATCGCTGGCCCTCGATGGCCCTAAGCGAATTACCCTAAACACAGAACTGTGGCCGGAGCCTCTGAGAAAAGCAGACGGAGATGCCGGCAGGGAAGACCCTGAAGGCCTGGGGTCAGCTGGACCAACACCCCCAGCTCCACACGTGGAGGCGCTGCTCTCCAGAGGTTCAGAGTGCATAGTATTTGTTACCCTATTGGGGAAAACTATTTTAAGCTTAATTAGCATGAAATTTTTAGAATGCAAATGCTTTTCATTTAGACATAAAACAAAATGCCACGACATTTCTTCCATCCATTTATCATAAACAAGTTAATTACTGCGTAACAAATCGCTCCTGCTGGAATCTGTGTGTGTGGGACTGCTGGTGAGCTGACTATGGCCGAGAGGAGCTGCTAAGTGGCCCCTAATAGCTCATGGCGTCCTCGCAGTGAGGCGGGGACTCGGCCAGGCTCTGCTTGTCAAATTAAGGCCGAGTCCTCTCCGTTGGAGTAACTCAATTAGAAGTAGTCATTATCTATTTAACTTGATTCCTACCAGAATACCAGACACACCGGCTTCTCACACGTTTCTGACACAGCGACCCTCCACATGTTCCCAGAGCAGCAAAGTTTTCCACACACACCAGGAGGGTCTGTGTGACCTGGATGGAGTGAACCGCAGCTTTGGCTTTTGTCTCTGCATTGAGTAAAATGACTTCTAAGACAGAAGAGCGACTCTTTGCTCCTGAGTGCATACACCTTAGGAAGAGGGCGGAAGGAAATGAGGGAAGACACAGCGGGACTTCAGCCCACCCAGCAGACAGGCCGGAGACCCTCGGGGTCCTGTCCTGGGCCAGGCGGCGCGGGTGCCATCTCCTCTCAGGTAAGCTTGTGCTGAGAAACCTGCACATCTGCAACTGGATGAGGTTGCTTCCTGCCCTCGCCATGGGACCGCCCTGCAAGCCCTGGGGCCAGCCAAGCTTCCCACCACAGCCCAAGAGCACAGCCCAGCCTGAGGACCCGTGCCGTCCAGACACAAAGGGAGCCTGTCTGCGTCTCACAGCGCCTTGGAAAGGATGAGCAGCTGCCCTTCATTTCCAGCACTGGGTGTGTCTGCCATGACAGACATCTTTCTTCGGGCCCAAGTAAGAGGAAACCTCACTCAGTCTTGGGCTTCAGGAAGCTGCTCGGGGGGCAGCTGTAACACCATGGCTCAGGACGCATAGAGAGCAGGACCCTTGGGCCAGCTACACAGGCAATCAGGGGCAGCCGGGTCTACTCATGGGGCCAAGCTGAGTGACTGCCAGCCTCACCCTCTCCGAAATACTGCATGCACGCCAGGAGCAGGCGGCCCTCGGAGAAGCTTTCTCAGGTACACCTGCCTTCTCAGGTACACCTGCTGAGAGTGCAGTGGGAACTGCCTGCAAGTGTTTTGCTTCTTCATAATCAACAAGAGCCTATGGCATCACAGTTCAGAAAACAAAACAAGGAAATAAGAAAAATTGGATTCGGTACAAAATAAAAATGCTAACTCGCTTCACAAGCAACAAATAGAAAAATCCACAAGTCCCATCTAGAAGGGTGAGCACCCAGTCACCTCAATGTGTGTGTGAGAACTTACAGACAGATTTGTGGTGTGTGTACACGCAAGCACACGCACACACCCAGACACTCACACACACGAAGTGTTATCAGTCCTAAAGGCAAAGTTTACGTCCCAGAACACAAAACTGGGCTCAGAGTCAACAGCCTGGGACGACCGGTGTGAATGAGGAGATCGAGTTCAGACAGAGACATCCACTTCCAGGAAACTGAGGCAGTGAGGGACCGCTCAAGGTAGGATCTGCAATCTTGAGGAAGCAAGACCTCATTTATTTCTTCTATGCAAATATGAAGTTTAATGAGTTTGTCCTCATGGGGACACAAATCAGATCCATGTGCCGAGTGATCCATTGTCCTGTGCACTCCGGAGCTGGCTCCGACACGGACATGGCCAGGATCCTGCAGGTGCCACGGAGCTAATTGGTAGTTCCCTCCTGCGTGTGTGTTTTCATGTTGTCAGTGGGGCAGTAATGAAAATGAATGCCACATTTGTGAGCAGAACGTCTGTGGGCTTATTTACTGCATTTCCAACAACATCGTCTGCTTTATCATGCATTTCAAAGCAGGGATAATTTAAGGATCCAGAATTTCATACATAAAAATACTTGGTAAGAAAGTCTCTCTGCACATTATTTGGGTGACGTGACTTCCGAGTTCCAATTTGTTGCCCAGGAAATGATTCACCTTACTCAGAAATGACAGGGACTCTGAATCATTCACCTCGGTGACCAGCGTTGCCCAGGTCCACCTCACGGACCCCATCACCATCATCTTCCAGAAGGCACCGTGGTTCGGCCCACCCACCTTTCCTCCAAAGACCCCCAGGAACGGGGGCCAGCAGCCCCTTCCTCCTCTCCACACCCTGCCCTACCTTTGAGGAGCTTCTCGCCCTGCAGAATATTGGGGGAGATTAACGCAGTGTAATCTTCCTCGGAGAACCCAGCCTTGCAGGTCTCTCTGGCTGTAAGATCCTCATTATGGGCCTGAGCAGAAAGCAGAGAGGTAAAACAAAAAATAAATCCGCAGAAATGTAATCCACCCAACGCCACAGGGGCCTGCTGTTTGAGAGAAGCGCTGCTGAACCACAGCCTCCACCCAGAGGTGACACCCCCATGCTCTGGCCTCTGGGGATGCTGGTGGTCCTGGGGGACTCTCCCGGAACTGGCCAGACAGCCAGGCTGCAGGGCGTCACGGGCCCTGGCCACGGGGCCGGGGACAGTCAGGCCCCAGGACGCATGGCCGGGTTACAGGAGAGCTGTGCAGAAAGCAGCGGCAGAAGACTGGCTGGCCCACGAAGCCGCAGGGAGGCAAGCCCGACCCAGGTCGGCTCTGCTGGGAGCCTTCTCTCCTGGCGGGCGCCTGGGCTCTGGGTGGTGGTAGAGGCAGGCTGCTCCTGCCCTGCTGCAGGCTGCATGGCGATGCAGAAGAAAAAGAGCAGGAGAGGGGATTTTCCAGGACTGTCAGAGCTGCAGGGAAGCAGGTGGCTGGCTGGCTTCCACCCCGCCCTGCCCCTCTCCTCTGCCCAGACCCTTGCTCCCCTTTCCATTCGGTCTCCCACCCAGCCGGAAGGCCATGAATCCTCCTGCCCGGCACTCCTCCTCTGAAGTCCAGAGCCCATGAGGGACAAGGTGGGCGACAGGACCCTTCCGACGATGCAAGGAGCGCGAGAGTCAGCCTTGCTACAGGGGAGTGAGCTCGGTGCGCTGCTCCCCAGGAGCGCAGAGAGCCCCCCGGGGCGCAGCCCGCAGTCGTGCCTCCTCCTGCTGCCAGAGCACAACGCGCCTCCCGCGGATGCCTCCTCCAGCGCAGCGCAGGGTAGCCCGCCGCCCCGCTGGCTCAGACACCACCGGGGAGTGGGCGCTCCTCCCTCCGAAAGCATCAGGGAGAGAGGGGAGGGCCGGAGTGAGGTTTTTTTCAGCCGAGGTTCGTTCTTTGGGACAAAGCTTCAAATACCACTTACAGCCTGGGGGAGGTAGAACTCGCCCCAGAAAGTTTCCATACGCCCAGGGTGTGTTCCCAGAACACCCTCTAACACCCCACGGCCTCCGAGCCGGCCTCTGGCCATCGGCTGTGGTTTATTTCCGAGGTTACCACGGCGTGGCCCGGGAGGAGGCAGCGAGGCAGATCGGCCACGAGAGGGGGTTCCTGCAACTCCCGCGGCCCTTGTGCCTCCGCCCAGAGGCGCCCGCGGAGCGGCAGCGCACGCCTCCTGCGGGTCCTAGCCCTCCAGGCTCAGAGAATACGAGGGGCTCCGTGGGAGAAGGGCGGGCGCCCGACTCACCCTCCCGAAGCGCAGGCCTTCCCTGCGCGCGCCAGAGCCAGGCTCCCTGGTTCCTCCCCAAGTCGCTGGGGCCCCGCCGGACACGGGCTCCAGTTCGCTCCGTGGACTCGGCGTTGAGGCGCCCAGCAGTCTCCATCTACCACCCGCCGCGGCTAAAGTCCTGCCTACAAGCACAGGACCGCTGCGCAGGGCTGCGCGGAAGCCAGCCCCGGGCCACGGGAGCCAGACCCGGCGCCCTCAACGCAGGTCCTCGGCCCTTCGTCCCCTGGCTCCCTGCGCCCGCAGCCCCAGCTGGGCCGGGCTCGCCAACTCCGGAGCGCGAGGCTCCCGGGCGATGGAGGGCGCGCCGGCTCCGCCAGCGAGCAGCCTGCCTCAGCGCCGCCTGAAAGCCGAGCTCCGAGAAGCGGACACCGGCTCGGGGCGGCAACTGGAGGCTCGGCCGGGCCCGGCGGGCGGAAGTCTCCGGGTTGCCCGCCGCCGCTCTCTCGCCCTGCGTGGCCGCTGCGCCCGCTGCGCCGGCCCCGGCTCCTGCCGACCACGGGCGGCCCCGAGGAGCGCGGGCGCCGGGCTAGACGCAGCGGGGCGGCGGCGAGGGCGCCGGAGAACCGGGAGAACCCGGCCAGGCGAGCGCGCCCTGCGGGATCCGGGGTGCCGGCGAGCGGGAGATAACTTACCCGGAGCGCGCCGCACAGCGAGAGCAGCGCCAGGAGCAGCCCGCAGCCCGCGGTCATCTTCCCGCCGCGCCGCCCGGCGCTCGCCTGGTGCCCGGCGCCCGGACCCCGCTGCCTGCCGCCGCCAGCCGCCCGCGCCGCTCCGCTCCGGCCGGGCCGAGCCCTCCCGCTGCCGCCCGCCCGCCCGCTCCGGGAGCGAGGCCAAGTCCGGCGGCGGCGCGCTCCTCGGGCCAGTGCGTCCGCCGGCCTCGCAGCCGCCCGCGCCTCTGTTCCGCGCGCAGCGACTGCAGGTGAAGCCGCGCGGCCGCCCGCCCAGGCCCCGCCCCGCGGCCCGCGCTGCTCCGCTCGACGCGGGCCTTAAAGGCGCCGCGACCGCGCCCGTGCCCGCGCCCCCCGCGCCGCGAGCCGCGCCGGATGCCTGGCTGCTTCCTGCCGGCCCTGGGCCCTCGGGAGGTCTGGAGTCGTTTCGGGCAGAGGCCAAGAGCACGTCCCCTGCAGAGACCAAAGGAGAGGGCTGATGAGAACCGAAGAAGATTTTGGGGCCCCTGTCCCTGAGCCTGGCACCCCTTCTGGTTGGAGCGCTCAGGGCTTTCGTTCAACTTCCCTCGAGGAGCCAGAATGGGAGCGGCTCTTCATTCTGCCCTCTGTGCTCCGATGTCTTGCTGAATGCCCCCACCCAGCCTAACCGGGAAGCCCACAGAGGCAGCTCGGAGCACTGGCCAGCACTGCAAAAGTGGCAGACGGCGGGGCGAGGGGACTGAGTCCTCTCCTACCCACCTGCCTGCCCCGCCAACCCTCCATCCAGCTCTGGGTCTGGGCGGGCTCATCATGGAGCCTCAGATCTAGATGAGACTGATTCCTGTTTGCCCATCAGAAGGCACTGTTAGGCCCCAGAAGCCAAGGAAGCCCTCAGAGCCCAGGAAGAGAAGAAAGTCCCGGACAGGAGGGCTGTAGGGGCGCGGGCCACGGCTCCAGCTGCCCTGCTTGGCTGACTCCCAGGCCCTGGAGCACTTCCTCAGGGACCGCACGCGGCCCGGAAAGTGAGTAGCGGTTTCTGCATGTCCCTCCAGCTCGGAGATATAAAGAAAAGTGGCTTGTTTGCATGGATATTCCAGCTTTTCTTTGTCTTGGTTTGGAGGAGCTCAATATCCAGAACGCATTAGTTCTGGTTTAAGAAATGCTCGGAAGAAGAGGGTTGAGAGAATTCTGGGCGCCAGGGGTCTGAGCCTGCAGGACTGCAGGGCTGGAGCGCAGAAGCCCTTCGGTCCACCTCAGCCGGGCCTTGGGGAGGTGGCTGGCTCTGCGGGTCACACTTCAGGAGATCAGAGCGCAGAAACCTGAGGTGGGCAGTGAGCTCTGTGTCCAAGGACATGAGCTGGGTCGGATTTCTCCACCTGTGACCACAGGACCCCAAATCTGTTCCAGTTTGTCACCCCTGCCCCATCTCACCCCATTCCCTCCTGGGAGAAAGGGGAGGTGACTAGTCCTGGCAGCTGAATTTGAAAGGCTTGTCATCATGCCCAGGCTTGCTCAGAGGTCCTTGGCAGCCAGTTGTGAGCAAACCCAGTCGCTTGAGGTCTGCTTCTCAGTCCTGAGCCCTCTGAGAGACGCTTCACCCTGCGGCCTCCGCAGCTGCTCATCTGCCTGTGAGATTGGAGCCTGTCTTGAAATGTCCACCACTAGGGCCACAGCAGTGTCCTCAGGAGGCCTGAGTGCTACGCAGCCTTTCTCACGTTGCCCAGCTGTTGCCCTGTGCTCCTGTAGGCTGCTCAGGGCTGATGATCTTGCCAGTCTGGAGAGAAAAATGTGCTCATGGAGCCAGAGGGTCCTGAGTTCCAAACACTGCATTCAGTGCATTTCCTAGTTGCCCTCAACCAACTGGATGCCGGTCTTGACACCCCTAAAATGCACTGTGATTCCAAGGAGAGTATATGCTGACAATTACCTGCCCTTACTGCGTGTAATTATGTGCCAGGCCTGGCTGCAGAGGCTTTGTGCAGATTAACTTGCACTCTTCCCGTCTCTGTGCATTATAGAGTCAGACACAGAGGGAGCTGCACGCCCGCATTCTAACCCAGCCAGCCCCAGCCCCTGGGTGGGCAGTGTTCCCCGGACGGCTGCTTCAAGGCAGCCTGCTTAGCAGTATCTAACACGGACCAGAGCGCGCATCCTCAGGAAGTGTCGGAAGCGTTGCAGTAACCCATGCGAGTCCAGCAGAGAGCATTGGTTTGTCAGACTTCGTCTGCATGAAGCAGCGAAGGCACATGGAGGGGGAATCCGATCTGGTCACAGATACAAAGCAGCGCTTCTGCAGGACGGCTGGTCTGCCTGCCCCTCAGTGGCCCCCGGGCCAGCAAAGCCCACAGCTGCAGGAGCATGTGAGAGGTGCTGAACGCCGACCCTGATGCCTCAGCACCTGCTGTTAGCCAGGTCCTCCGCCACACCCACTACCAGGCTCTACACAAAAGGACAGGACCTTCTGAGCTCCGCCCAAGACTCAAACATGGGCCCCGGGCACCCCGACATTCAGCACCCTCCCAGTTGATGCCCATGCATGGTGGCACCCCAGAAGCACAGGCTTTCTTCTTAGGGGCTATGCAGTGCCCGGGAGCCTCAAACGTGATGCGTCTTGGGCTCAGCCCCGGGTCTGCTGAACTGAGACCTTCAAGCGGCAGAGTGTGAGAAGCACTGGCATAGTGACCGATGAGGGACTCTGGCCTGTCCCCTCTCTGCCAGCGTGGCAGGACAGCACAGCCGGGAGGAGGGCTGAACCCTGGCACCTGGAGAAGGGGCCTAGAGAGAAGTGAGCTTTTGTTCCTTGCGGATTGAGAAAATGCATTTGGAGGGTGGCTGTGAGCCGCTGCTTCCCCCAGCACCTGTGAACTGCTGACTGTAATTGGACGACAGATGTTTGCGAAGCCTGAGAGACGCCGCTGTCTCCCACTTGTTGAGGTGGCTGGAAGGTGCATCTTCAGAAGCACATCCGATGCTGTCTTGAGCCTGGATCTCCTCACTCTTGAGCTTCCCCATAATACTCTTTAGATACTACACTGTTAGACAAAAGGCTGCTTGTAAACAAAGCAGGGGGGTGTCGGTGAAAGGTGTGTAAAATAAGGCTTTGGGGAAAGGTGAAGGTGTAGAGATGAATGGAAGCAGCTCAAAAAACCCTCCCTGTATGCACAGAACAAAACAGGCTTAAAGGAAAAAGGAGAGATCAGATCAGATAGAGAAGGTGGAAGCAAGGGAGGAAGGAGGGAAAGAAGAGGATGGGGAGAGAGAGAGAGAGAGAGAGAGAACGCTGCATACGGAGCTCTGCCTTCCCCTTACTCGCCTGCCCAAGCTGGGCCACATAGGGAATAAAGGTGAGAAGGACTGCTACCTTTGAAGTCTGCAATTTCAGCTGCACCATCTTTCTCCTTTGGCGCTGACTGGAATTTGTGGGGAGCCAGGCGTGTCTGAAGGTGGAGGGTCCTTCTCGTGGAAACCTCATCAGGGGGGAGGAGGCGAGCCTTCTTGCCCCATACAGGGACCAGACCTGGACGAGCAGGGAGCCCCTCCCAGGCCTCAGGCCGGAGCAGGGCCACACCAAGGTGGTGTGAGTTGCCTGCGGGCGCCGAGCTGCCAGGCGAGGGAGACACGCACTTCTGCTGTGAGCCTGACTCTGGTGCTCCGGGTCTGCTCGAGCGAGCAGGCACATCCTGGACACGCTCCCGAAGTGCCGTTTCAGAGTCCCTGGGCTTGATCTGCTCTGTGTGGTGGCTCTGTTCACGTGGTTCTGTATGCTGCGAGGGCGGGTAGATGTGCATGTCACAAGGACGCCTGTCACAGAACACCGTGACCTGGCCCTTGGTGTCTGTTCACGGAAAGCACTCAACACAGCAGCAAAGGAGGTCAGGATGGATGTGGCAGCTGGCGGACCTGGTGTGACTCACAGCAAGCCTGCCGGCCCAGCGCTCCCAGCCCTCAACTGGTTCCCTTAGAACCTCAAGGGTCAGTGCTGGCCCAGAAGATCTTCACCATCTGGCCTCTGCACACATCTTCATGCCATTTCCCGCTGTCCTTGCGCCCCTCAGCGCCCCCCTGCTGCTCCGAGAAAGGTCCTGCACCTGGCTCTGTGAACCAACTCACCCACTGGAAATTGTGCCCCAGGCCCTCCTGGCTGGCCCACAGGCTCCCACCCTAGTGAGCCTGTGCCCGCCTCCCAGGTGGGCAGACTGCTTGCCCATCACTCTGGCCTTCAGCTTTTGCGCCAGGGCTCGGGTCCCAGAACCTAGGCTGGTTGCACGCTGTCAGCTGCTCAGCCTCCTTGGGGGCCCAGGATCACCCCTGCAGCCTCCAGGGACACCTGGATCTGTCCAGGTCAGAGTGTTGCTTTCACTCACCCTCTTCAGTCAGTGGGGAAAGGTGAGCACCGGAGCGGGCGGCTCCCTGGATGAGGAGGTGTCGTGGCCAGGATGAGCCCGGAGCGAGGCCCTGACCTGGACACTGCGCCTGGCCCGAGGGAGGGCGCAAGGACCAGGCCTAGGCGCAGCCTGTGCATGCCTGGCAGTGAGCTTCTGTAGGCGAGGCTGCGAGTTTGAATAAGATGATAAAAACAGATGTCTAAGGACAGGAAATGAAATTAAACAGTGCGGCAGATAATATCAGACTAAAAGGAGGGAGACACGGGAGGTGCTGGGGCACGAGCAGAGAGTGGCAGTAAAACCGGGCAACAGCGCCTGTGGGAGGGGAGTGGGAAGTGCACTTGACGGTGAGGTGTCTGCTGGGAGTCCCGCACAGGGCCCTCTCCACCTGAGCAGCCCCGGAGGGTGGGCAGCAGCGCCCTTTCCGGTAGCATTGACCTGGCCGGGGACTGAATTGGGGCACGGTTGCTGGCCCCTCCCCCCAACGCGAGCCCCAGGCTGCAGAGAGGTGGCTGCATCCGGGAGGCTCAGCCGAAGCTGCTCTCTGCTGTGAACACACAGGTGGGACCCACTCGGAGCTGGGCCACTGGGTACTCTATCCGGAGGCGGCCGGGGCCCCCAGCTCCTGTGCTTTCTGGGTCCACAACTGACTCTCCCTGGAGAGGAGCCACACAGTCCAGGGAGCTGCTTGCTCACACACTCCCTGGCTCGGGTGGCCACCCGGCCTGAGCCATCACCTGCGTCAGGGACCCGCCCAGCCCAGTGGCCCGGTTTAGGGGGCACCGCTGGGGTGTGAGCACGGTTGTCCCCTCCCCAGGGCTCAAATGCACAGCGTCGTCTCCCCTCTGGCTCAGATCTCCACGCCTCCCGGGACTCAAGCGTAGCTGTCTTCCCAGGACCGAAGGATGCCAGGCGTGGTGAGTGGAGCTGGGACAGACTGCCTGAGGGGGGGACAGTGGACTCTCAGGGCAGTGGGTGGCACTGGGTGAGTGGGAGCAGGTGACCGTCCTGGGAGCAGATGCCCGATCCTCAAACTCGTGCTCCGGATCGCCAGGCTCAGAAGCAGTGTGCCTGCACACAGGGCACTCGGGCTGGGCTATCGATGAACTGGCAGGTGCGATATAGCTCTTCTCTTCCCCCACAGCCAGGAGGGGAGACTCAGCAGGCAGACTGAGGACTCCGAGATGTAACAGGAAGTGGTTCCTTCCAGAGCGTTCCCAGAACTGAGGACGAGTGAAACCAGCAGTCTGATCTGGACAGATCCAGGTGTTTCTCAGACCGTGCGGGTGCCCCTGGGCCCCAGACGCCCACCTCCCAGGCCACAGACTGGGAAGGCCTCTCAGGTCCACCAGGCAGGCCTGGCGCGGCAGCCTGGGGCTGCCGTGTGGGAGAACTAGAGAAGAGGGGACCCAAGCTGAGTAGGGGAGCCCAGTCCGGCCCATGTGCACTTGAGGGGCGTGGCTGGGTGGGGACCCCCTGTGCGCTGGGGCTCACTGTCTGGTAGGAACCCTGGAGGCCAGCCGAGGCCCCGTATGGGCCGGGCAGTCTCACTCACACCTGAGACTGTGCCCGGCCTCCCCCTCCACAGAGAGTGGGGTTTGTACCCAAGGGGCAGAGAGCGGCTCTGCCAGCTTTGGGTCAGGCGCAGGGGTACCACTGAGGGAAGCCAGGCTGGGCTCCAGAGCCGTGCCCATCCCCTGGCAGAGGGCCATGCCCTACAGGAGGGCTCATTCTTCATGCTGACCACCCTGGTGTCACACAGAGCCGCTCCCGGCCCTCGAAAGCCTCTGACCTACCGTCCCCAGCCCTGAAGACCTCTGCTGTCCTTACTGTCCCCCATAGTTTTGCTTTCTCCAGAGTGTCCTGGCTGCGAACCATACAGGACGCACCTTCACAGAGTGGCTGTTTTCACGTAGCGATAAACGTGTCTCAGGGCAACACATCTGAATTTCCTCTGTGTCTTTTCTTGGCTTGGTAACACATTTTTCATGACCAACTAGTATTCTACTTTGTAAAAGGTACCGCGGTGGTCTACCCATTCATCCGGTCAAGGAGATGCTGCCTGCTTCTCAAAGCTGTGAGTGTGACCGCGGAGGTGGGGCAGACTCCTGCTTCCCATCCCTGCCGTGGCCTCCTCTGTGAGAAGCACTTCTCTCTGGCTGGACAAGCCAGCTGCCGTGGGCCTTTGGGCATCCCTTTGGGCTCTGGGGTCGCAGGCACCTGTCACAGTACAGTGATAAAACTAACAGAACTGCCCTCACTTTTCTCCCACTTAGAACGTAAGCTTAAGGATTGGCAAGGATAAAGCACTTTGCATTTATAATTAGCCTCCTTCTTGGGATTTCAGTGATCATTATGATTTCTCTCTTTTGCTTATAATTCATTGCGGGGAAGACAGACCCTCAGCAAGCATGCGCTCTTCGGCAGTGACGATCTCCTGCTGTGTGCTGTGGCGCGCCTGACCCAGGGTGCTTGGAATTGTGTGTCCCGAGGGGCCAGCAGCTGAGGGTGAGGGAGCCGGAGTGCAGCGCAGACATGCTGGCCGGGGTTCCGAGCTCTGAGCTGTGCACACGTGGGGCAGATTCCAGTCTAGTCTGAGCCGAAGGAAAGCTGAGCCAGCTCTGACCCTGTGCAAGGGCGGAAGGCTGTGCCTGAGAAGGCGTCTGCTCTTGTCCTCACCCCTTCTCTGGAGGACTGGCAGGACCCCATCTTCCTGGAGGACATGTGGCTTGGAAGGGGGCAGCTCTGCCTGTGGTAGCTGAAGCTGGCAGAGTTTCTGCTGCTCTCCCACTGAGAAGAGAACCCTCTTCCTTAGTCCTGGTTATTTCTGTACCTGATGACACGGCTGACTGGAGCCCTTCTGCGACTCAGTCACTCCGAGCAGCAGTGGGCCCCTGCACTGGGCCGGTCAGAAGTCTGGCCTCTCTAAGGCCACAGCTCCCAGGTCACATGTAGCTCACCTGCCAAGGGTCCTTACAAATGGCACCAGACAGGACAGTGAAGCATCCCAGGCCCTGTGTCCCAGCCCATTCCCTCACGGGGAACCATCCAGACCTCTTCAGACCTCCCTTGGCGCACAAGAATCATCCAGCTGAGCCCTCTCTGAATTCCTGACCCACGGAACTGTGAGATCAGTCGTAGGGGGGATTTGTTACCTGGCAGTGCATAAGCTGACGATAACACTGTCCTGTTTAAGGGGTGAGGTTGGCTCAGCCCCCAGGGGCCATCTGCAGAGTCTACATGAAAGAGTCCTCCAATATTTACCTTCCTGTGACTGGCTCCTTAGCCTCACCACAGCTCTCTCCAGGTGGGCCTGGGTGTTCTGGAGGGTTCCTCCTTTGTGAAGGTCGAGCAGTATTTCATCACTGTCTTTGTTCATTCAACCATTGATGGACACTTGGATTGTTCCCACTCCTTAGTGGCTGCAGCAAAGGTGCAGTGGACATAGGACAAGTATGTGCGCATGAACTAGCATGTGCCCATGGGCCCGTGCTCTGTAGGGCATAGAGGGCATTCTGCAGGGCAGACCATATCTCCAGCCACAAAGCATAGTCTACACCTTAAGAACACTGAGATCATACCAGGTACTTTCTCAGCTACAATGGAATGAATCTAGAAAGTGATATCAGAAGGAATAATAGAAAATTCAGAGAGACAACATCTTGGGACAGCTAAAAAGTCAAAGGAGAAATCATTAAAGAATTAGAAAATACCTTGAGACAAATGAAGATGAGAACACAATGTACTCAAGTCAACAGAATGCAACAAATGCCGTACCTAAGGGAAGTCAATAGCAGCAGAGCCCACGCTAGAAAGATCTCAGAGAAACAATTTAAATTCAGACTTCAAGGAACTAGAGAAAGAAGCTACAACTAAGTCCAAAGTAAGCAGAAGGAAGTTGCTAAGAGGACTACTTCTGGGCAGAGGTCGACAGAAAGCTTCCCTGCTGTTTAATAAAATCAGTGTCCAGTCCTCGCCTGCAGGCCCTCAACTGAAGCTGAGCTTTTCCCGGAGAGGAAGCCTGCTAGGCTTTTCACTGCAGCCAGAGCCCCATACGCTTTCGGGGTCTATTGCTTCACTGGGGTCCAGGAGTCGGAACGCATGCCATCTGTATTAGGACACGTGACAGCCCAGCGCTGCTTAGGGTACGCATTGCATGGCCTTTTCCGTAATGTGTTCATCTACATGGATTTTCCTGTTGTGGAAATACCACTGACTCTGGGGTATAAAGTGAACGTTCGAGATGGGTCAAATGTGTTTACACGTATTATTCAGGGCCCTGGGAGGGGATCCCAGCTGGGAAGACGGTCGCCGTGTCTCTGTTCCCTGGGCCCAGGGTCAGGCGTTGAGGGGCTAGGATAATGACAGCTGCAGGGGCACCGTGTGCTTCTGTGGCAGGAAGGGTGGGTGGTGGGGAAGGGTAGGGTCAGAAATGAGGGGCAGAAGCTGACACACAGGTGTGAAGGAGGACCACGGGAAAGCAGAAAATGCATCTCCCTGCTCGCTTGAAATGGTCCACTTCTACTTCCTTCATACAATCAGGTCTCTGCACTTAGACATCTGGAGAGATGGGTTTTACAAAGGACAGCACCTGGAGGAATCCAAAAACTCCTACTGATGTAAAATCAGACACTCGAGGCTATATGGAAAGCACAGTAATTGTCAGAAAGGTTGGCAAGACTCAGGCACGAATCTTGGAATTTGAGTTTGAAGATGGATCATCTACTTTTTTTTTTTTAATTGGAAGACAGTGAACCCCAACTTTATTTATTTATTAAAAAATAATATCTATTGGCTCGAGTAATGAAAAAGCCAGGATACATGTGAGCGTCAGGAGGTAGGAGCCCTCGGTGCTCAGGGGTTTCTCTGACCCAGGGCTCTCGTCTGTTTTCTCACATTGGTTCTGCTCCGAGTGGGCCTTTCTATAACCAGAAATCACCGAGTTTCTACACTTCCTGCTCCACAGCTCTTGCTGCCGCGCAGCGCACACCCTGTAGCAGGAGAGCTGAGCTTATTCAACTACTTTAGGAAGAGTCCTACGAAGAAGCTGCCTTGAATCATTGTGGTCGGCTCTGGCTTCCCGGAGTTGGTCACTGTGCTGGGACGGCCCACTGAGGACTGGCCGGGTCTGGGCCACGTGCCCTCGGCCCGCGGCTGGCAGAGTCACCCACAGAGTCCTCAGGAGGAGAGCAGAGTCCTCTGCAGGAACTGGGAGTCTGGTGGCAGAGGGAGGAGGCCGGACCCCAGACACTTGGAAGTGTGAGAGGGCGACGCTGAGCCAGCATTCCTCGTGATCAGGGCCCTCCGCTTGGACGTGCCACCGTGTGGGCATGGTGGGTGTGTCTGTGGGACACACTGCGGGAGTTCCTGTTCCTAGGGGATATATTCCTGCAAGTTCACGCCACCTTCCTTTGGCGGAAGCCTTCAAAGAAAAATTAAAAGCTTGCTCCAGACATACACTCTGAGTGGGTGGCCAGGACACCTTTTCCTGGGGACCGCAGCCTGCCCTGCTGGGTGGGCGCCCACCCTGCCCGCCTAGTCCTTGGCCAGGCCTGCTGCCCCGGCCAAGGCCGCTCCACCCGCGCCTCACCTTATGCAGAGTGAAGCGCTTCCTGCTCAGGTCACTGAGCAGAAACCGCAGGAGCCAACACACAGCGAGGCGGCTCCTCAATCAATACAGGGCCGGCGCGGTGGCATCTCACCTTCACAGGGCGCAGCTCAAACAGAGCCGGGCGCGAGCAGTTAAATTGAAACTAAATGGAATTTCAGGGGTGACAGCGGAGGGGCTGGAGTGGTGAGGTTGCCTTTGTAGCATAAATTCATATGCATTATAAAAAATATCGCCCGAATCTAAAGCACTTGGCGGGATTCCAGGAGACGCGCAGACACCAGAGTCGTGTTTACCCAGCATGCTTCAGTAAACTTTCAATCTATTTACAGGTATGCATGACAAACTGCCTTGAATGTATGAGTTATTGGTTCTGCTATAAATGAAATTAATAATATGAGGTGGAGGAGCCGTCGTAATCACTCGCCGCTGGAGCCAGTCACGCCAGGACAGAGATCGGCTCTCAAGTGCGGGGGTTCTCGCCAACTGCCTCGCACAGCCAGCTGACCCGACGCCCTCTCGGGTTATCCAAACAGGGAGAAAAGGCAAGTGTCATGAACGTGATTAGTGAGTAAATGACTCGGGAGGCAGGGGAGGCCTTGAAGCAACACTCCTCCTGCCGTAACAGTGCTTTAGAAGATTCACAAGGCCCAGTCTCCAGGCTAAGGTCACCTGTCCCAGGCAAGGTCTTGCCCAGTGGTGACAGGCCAGCAGAGCCCCCTGGGGCGGAGGCGACAGAGGTGACTAGAATGTGCGCGCGGTCACCTCAGCATTCCCACCGGGCAGCTTCTTCCAGAGCGGCCAGGGAGCTTCATGAGATCTAGGGGCGCCTGGGTCTTGCTCATTTTTGGCAGCTGTGTCCAGGCAGCGCCGTGCTGGGCACATTCTGTGACCATGTGAGTGTCCTATAGCTGCTTGTGCAGCATGTGAGAGAACTTGGAAAATAGCACTCCACAACGCGGGCAGCAGACCTTGCGACAGTCAGACTGCTATCACTGGAGAAGGCTCCTGACAGGCAGACGGCAGGTTCTTGCTTTAGCATCCATCCTTTGCAGGCCAGGTGCAAAGAGGTGCAGAAAGAGCGGCGTAAGACTTAGAGGTGCACTTGCTCTCGGTGATGTTCGTTCTCCTGCAGTGTGAGCGACGCACACGTGCCAATTCCATGCTCTCTGCAGGCATTTTCCCCCTCATTCATCAAAATTTGAAACCTGAATAATTCACCCCAAACTCATATCCAATAATGTAAAACCTCACTGTGATTGACGGGGGTGGAGAGCAAGTAGCAAGCCCGCAGCCTCTGGATTTCCCATCGCTCTGGGCAAACACAAATTAGGAAGAACAGAAGCCAAACAGCAGGGCGAGGCCGGCTCTGATTCAGCTCCGTCTCCGGCTCTGCCGGCACGTGGGAAGGCTTCGCACGTATTTGTCAGGGGCCAGGGAGCTTTATAATTATTGAAATAAAGCAGTGGTTTGAAAGTGGTGTCAGGTCGCTGGCAGCGTGACGATGCCGCGTACTGTGTGCTGTCAGACAGTTGAGCTGTGGGTGCTTCCTGGTGGGCCCTTCCTTGGTTAGCTCCTGGAAGCAGATTTTCATCAGACCTTTCCGTGGCGGGACTCAGTCAGTCAGGTCACCTTTTGGGAGCCCTCAGACGCCATGGGCCCGACAGAGCTGAGATTGTAAATTGATCTGGCCGGCCTGGGGCAGCCCATGCTGATGAGAGCTGGATTGGGCTTTCGTCTGCTCTGGCCTGGGTTGGACCGACGGCCCGAGTCAAGCTGCCTTGACTCATACTCTGCTGCTGTGTCCTCTTTTTTTATGTTTTTTTGAGACAGGGTCTCACTTTGTAGCTCAGGCTGGTCCCGAATTCAGCCTCAAACTCACAGCACTCCTCCTGCCTCTGCCTCCCGAGTGCTGGGATTCCAGGTGTGAGTCACCACTTCTAGCACTGTGATATAGGGATCGAACTTGGGCCCTTGTTTTTGCCAGGCAGATGCCAGAGCCACTGAGCTAAATCCCTGGCCCTGGCCTGCTGTGTCTTGAGTTGACCTGTATCAGCCTTTCTTGTCTCAGGCTGGCCTGAGCCTGTCCGAGATTTAGCCCAGATGGGCTGTGCTGAACCAGGTTGGCCTGGATTGCCCTGGACTGAGCTGGTTCCCTGGACTAAGTGGTTTTCCCTGCACTGAGCTGGTTTCCCTGGACTGAGTGGTATTCCCTGGACTGAGCTGGTTTCCCTGGACTGAGTGGTTTTCCTTGGACTGAGCTGGTTTGCCCTGGACTGAGCTGGTTTCCCTGGCCTGAATGGTTTTCCCTGCACTGAGCTGGTTTGCCTTGGACTGAGCTGGCTTCCCTGGACTGAGCTGGTTTGCCCTGGACTGAGTGGTTTTCCTTAGACTGAGCTGGTTTGTCCTGGACTGAGCTGGTTTCCCTGGATTGAGCTGGTTTTCCCTGGACTGAGCTGGTTTGTCCTGGACTGAGCTGGCTTGGCAATGTTCGACTGGGACAATCAAGGTCTGGCCCGATTGTCCTGCTTGGCTGCTGCTGACCGACTGTGGTCTGAGCTGATCTGTCCACCTGGTCCAGCTCTGGTCCAGAAGGGTACAGTGGCTCTCATGGGGAGGTCGCCTGGGGCTGCACACCCTCCCTGGAAACACTGGAAGAGCCTTTGGGTGGATGTTGACAACATGAGGGGATCCAGCAGCAGTGGGGAACAAGTAGATGGAAACTTTTCTGACACCGACAGAAGACCAGAACCTGGCAGAGGCAGGCAGTTCCCCGGGCACAAGGGGCAGCGGCGTTCTCCAGGACTGTGCAGTATCCTTTGTCATGTCTAGTCCTGGTTCTGCCAAGACCTGCTGAAAATCCAGAATGTGGGCCTCATGCTGCAGGGGCAGGGGATGGGCATCCCCCAACGTGGCTGGGTGTCTGCATGGTGCGTTACCCCGATGAGAGCACAGGGAGGGAGGAGGGGCTTGCCCCAGGCCATGCAGGGAGACCTGATGGGCTGAGCCTGGCACCTGCCGTTGCCACATGGAGGACCCCAGTGACCGGTGGCCACAGGGTGGAGAGGAAGAGATGCCACTCAGAGACTGTGGAAAGCTGAGGGAGGGTGATGGGTTTGAATTGCTTTGCTTACTTGCTGTGTGACCTTGACTGAGGTGACCTGTCTGAGCTCGGCTCTCCATCTGGTAAAGAGACATGAGACGTCCCTGGCACGCAGACGCCGAGGGCTGGGGAACCAGTGTGTGGAAGCTGGCAGGAAATTGGCCCCAGAGGGCATCAGCCGGTGTCTGGAGCCATTCCCACGGACACAGCCCAGGGGGTGATTTCTCCTGCTTCGGGGGTTGAGGCCAGAGAAGGGTGATGCCTCCACAGTGTACACGACACCCCAAAACAGAGACTCAGTCAGCCCCAGTGCCAGCGGTGCCAAGGCTGGGGAGCTCATGACATGCTCATGTCTGGGTTGTGGCCCGTCATGAATAGGATGGTGAAGATTAGCAGAAGCTGAAGGTGCTGTAGACGCAGGCAGCCTGAAGGGACGCACCTGTCCCTGCACGGCGATGTGAGGGCTGGCAGCTCAGCAACAGGCAGCTGTGGGTCTGGAGTCCAAGACCAAGGTTCCAGCTGATTTTCCTGGCAATGTTCCTCTTCCTGGCATGTCAGTGCCCACTCACGTCCTTCTGTAGCCTTCTCGGCGCTCGTGGGACTGTCCTTCACCGCCTCTTCTTCCAAGGCCTCCGATCTCATGAGTGGTCCCCACCCTCAGGACCAAGTGTAACCTCGCTCACCTCCCACACCTCTCTTCGAGGTTAGGTCTTAATTTGTGGATTCAAGGCCTGTTCAGGCCATGCACCAGGCTGGAGTACCTGGTGGGGTCCACAGATCGGGCACAGTCTGCTCTGGACTCTGCAGTCAGCAATGTCCACTGGAGCTGAGAATCTCTGCGTCTGAGTCCTCTGGGCCACAGTGTGGGGAGCCACGAAGACCCAGTCCAGGGGCTGCCCTGGTGTGTGTGTGTGTGTGAGGGGCCCTGTGCTCAGCCTCACACCTGGCTCCCAGGAATGCTCAGGGGGGTCTTGCCATGGTGCCTGGGTGGCCCTAAGCAGCAGGGCTCATGTGTGGCATCTTCTCCATCTGGGATGCTCTCGCCACCCAGCCCAGGACCCCTGACATTGGCTCAGGTGGACACTCAGTGGACACCTGGCTCACAAGGGGGGCCTGAATGTGGGGCTTGGGCCAGCTCCAGTGGCCCGCTCAGCCCAGGGGAGCGGTCATTTGGCACATTTCTCCACTACACCGAGGAGGAGCTAAGCATAGTGGGGCAGCACCCAGACCTGCCTCTGTCTGGGCTTCCGAACAGGCAGGTGCCGTGAGATCTGCCGATGCGGAAAAACCCTCAGAGGCATCTTTTAATGGAAAAAGAGTTCATACTCAATAAAACTCACCTTATTTAGCGTGTGACTCTACGAATTGCTTTTGAGTATATGAGTTGAGTAGCTTTTTAAAAAATTGCTAAGGGACATTTGGATCGTTTCCATGTTTCACTGATGACAAATAAGGTGCTGTGAACCCGTGCTCAAGTGTGGTGTGTGCTCCCCTCTCTGCTGGGTGACCAGCACAGGGCTAGGGAGGCTGCTCCCCACGGGAGGACCCCGCTTTGACTCCCACCCACCGGCGAAGACACTGCCCGCTGCTCCACCTTCTTCAGCAGTCCATACTGTCAGTTTTACGTTTTCATTTTCAAGTTACTGTTTTCATTTTCAAATTACTGTTTTCATTACTATTCGTAACTTTTCCAGGTTTTATTTATCAGCATGTTTGCTTTACCTGGCGACAATGTTTCGAAGGGGAGCTTGCACCTGTATGTAACGCACCTCAATCCTTCTTCCTTCCCACCCTTCTTGCCTCCCCTCCTTTCGTCTTCTGGCCTCCTTTGCATTTGAAAAACATCTGTCTCCTTGCTTATCTGTCTTTTGTTTTGCTCTTGACTTATATTTGGGTTTTTTATATCAAAGAAACCCTGTGCACTTAAGCTTGTGTGTCTGACTTATTTCATTTAACATTATGGTCTCGAGGTGCATCCATTTTCCTATAAATGGCTCAGTTATTTTTAATGCTTCTAAGAGGTGTGAAATGGTACCTCACTGTGGTCTTAATTTGCATTTCCCTAATGGCTAGTGATACTGGACATCTTTCTTTCCATGTAGTGACTGCTATCTGCAGATCTTTGGAGGAGATCTGTTCAGATGCTTTTGTGCCCTCAGGGCACTTGATAAATGACAAGCACACAATTTACAACAGTTACCTGTCATTGACATGACATGCCTGCCAGGTAGGGATTCGGCGGAGGAGACAAGGCTCCGCGGGCTGGGCCTCCTTTCCAGTGCAGCGCACAGACACGGGGCAGGCGTGCGGAAGGACAGCAGCCCTTGACGTGAAGACAGAAGACAGAATCGGCAGCTGGCAGCGGGGTTAGCCAGCAGCCCATAGGGGAAAGGGGCAGGGCTTGGTGGAAAAGGAGAGCTGACATGACGCTCTGTAGATCTTGGGCAGAACTGAAGCTGGGAAAGGGCCTGGCTCAGGGTCTCGGGGGCTGGAGAGACTCGGAAGCTCATCTGGGTTCAGCCCTTCCTGGCTCCTGCTGATTGGACCTGGCCTGGACATGTGACCTGGAGGAACTCTCATTGGCTAGGAATAGCCAATCATGGCCTTCCTTTGGATAACCTGAAACTGAGAAAGGCAAGTCCCTGGTCAGGGCTCGGAAACCAGGAGGTCTTCCGGCCTGTGGCAGGCACGTGTGCTCCCCCTGCACGGTGAGCCCAGGCGGAAGCAGGTGGAACACGAAGAGAGCTCAGGAGCCTGACAAGAGACCACCACCGTGGGGAAAAGCAACAAAAAAGCTGTAAGCTCAGGAGACGGTTGGCTTAGCTCCGTTGTTTTTCATAAACACAGCATCAGAATTTCCCAGAATGTGAAAATACATATTTAACTTTTGTTTCGTGAGTTTCCGAAGACAAATATGAGTCGCTTTTGATGTGTAAAATGGCAATTTTATAGGGCTGCGTTGAACTCAGTACACGTATGTACACATACCTTAAATTCTCTTTGATTCAGATACTGACTTGACTGGATTCCGGCATAGCACTAGGATGCACAGAAAGCTCTAGGAACAGAATGGGAGGGCAATTTAAAAAATACTTGTTCTTCCCTCCGCGCCCCCCCCCCACCTGCCTGGGCGCTCCCCCCAGGAGCGCCTGGGGCCGTCTGACACTAGGTGGCGCTGTCCTCGCCCAGCTCCTGGGCACTGGGGTGTGAGGAGCAGTCGCGCGAGGGTGCGGGTGAGGATGGGGTGCGGTGACAGGGTTTGGGCCTTTGTAACCAGATCAGAAGTGACAGATTCCATTCTTACCTGCTGGTGAACAAGCAGAAGTGAGACGATGCGAGAACCACCGGGCCCGGGCTGCTAGCAATTGTGGAGAGAAAGGAATATTCACAAAAATGGTGGCGTTGAGATGGTGCGGCAGAAACACAAGGCTTTTAGTTTTTCTCTCTGCGAAGTAAGCAGAAAATAGACTAGTTCACATTGTGAACAACCCAGACGCATGGTAACAAAGCACTTTCTCATTACAGAGCAACTCCGGCACTTCCGGCGTGCGGGCCTCGCAGGGCTCCGGGCCCAGGCTCCCGGGCTCTCCGCAGACCTTCTGGGTGCCTGGGCCACATGCGGCCAGCAGGAGCTCCGTGCAGTGTGACCTGAGAGTCCAGCACAAAGCCTGGCTTCCAGGGTGCCAGACCTGCTTCCTCGAATGGACGGACGAATGAAGGACCAGAGACCAGGTGGTAGTGCCCACAACTCCGTGTGCCCACGCAAAGCCCTGACTGTGAACAGCCCCACTCCCACATGATCACGCTTTCCCCTGCTGCCACGATCAGGTGCCGGTTTTGCGTTCTGAGGAGGACAGCCCTTCCCTCCTGCTCTGACGTGTGCCATGAAGAGTCGCAGTGGTCAGAGGCCTCTGAGCAGCAAGCCGCACCATCCTGTGCAGACCCGTGGAGCACCTTTCTGAGTAGCCAGGCGGCGGGTGGGCCTCCGGCAGGATGACTCCAGGGTTGTGTGCGGCTCCCACGGCTGCCTTAACAGATGCTCCCCGAGCACATGGGTGGGTCTCCCAGCGCCAGGGTCAGTCTGGACTGGGTCTCACCAGGCCGACGTCTGGTCTCCAGCGGGTCTGGTCCTTGCTGCAGGCGCTGGGGGCATTTCCGCCTCCCGTCCTCTCCACTTCCGGGACCCTGCACTCCCGGCTCAGCCCACCGTCCTTCTCCAGGGCGGCGTCCGATCTCAGGTTGTTTTTGGCACACCTGCCCCATCTCCTCTGCTGTGTGAGTAACATGTTCACGGTGTCACTGGGGGTTGCTGGTCTGCTGCCCACAAGAACCCACCTTCCTGCTGTCGGGCGGCCTCTGGGCGGCCCGGGCTGTCGTCCCAAAGGCGATTTCATGTCCGTTCTGTTTCTCCCTCTGCCTCCACACCCCTGCCCATTGGATTTTGAGTGCTTTCCAATTTCTAGCTATAAAAATAGTTGCCTCCATTGTAAATGCTCTACAAACATAGTCTACATTTTTCAAACTCCAAATAGACAATGCGCTAAGGCCAGCCATCCATTCAGAATTGCTTGCTCTTCCTCCCTTGTCCTGGCGGGCGGCTGGCCCTGCCACAAATGGGGGTCCAGAGCTCCGAGGTGAGTGGGGTTCCTCAGGGCCGGCTTCTCAAAGACACTCGGGGAATACCCGGCTCGATTGTTTGTCTGACCCAGATAATAGGTGGTGTGTGGGAGAGCGGGCCGGCCGGGCGGCTCTGAGCAGGTATTTAGTCAGAATATTAACTCCCATTAAGGCAGTTTCTGCTTGATCTGATTTAATTTGCTGTGTATGTATGAGATAGATTTTGAGAGTGAGACTGATGCGCGTCCCGAGCATGTGCTGAGCGGGGCACAGCGTGAGCCGCGAGGGAGACGGGAGATCAGTCCACTCACCGGGACGGCCTGTCTCCCTGTGTGCGGAGGGGGCAGAACCGGGCTCCCTGAGTGTGCGGAGTGGGGGAGGGGGCAGAACCGGGCTCCCTGAGTGTGCGGAGTGGGGGAGGGGGCAGAACCGGGC